>CAJQZM010038235.1:21316-40722 GCA_907164665.1 Colias nastes | reverse complement strand
TTTGCTTGGAGATTTTTCCAATTATTGGCGTTTCTATTTAAGTGACAGTATTAAGTGTGCGTTTTTGTTTGAAGTGAATCTTGTGGAATATGACATTGTGACTAGTTTTTGTGTATCATTGTTGTTACAATTACTATAACTGTATTTTACCTAAAGTAGGAGTTGGGGACGGTTGAAACATTTTTTTTGGGTACGGTTGAAACATTGTTTTAATTATTTTTTGTTTTTTTAGATGCCGATAGTACGTGTAAGAGAGATTTCGGGAAGACAAATAGACTTATCGAAGTACAAAGACTCATATAAGGAGGGGAAAACTGGAGAATCATTGCGAAAAGCGGTAGAGAAGCACGATTATTCGCTTCTAAGGTAAATTCGAATGCGAGATGACTCTGGCGAGCAAGAAAATCAAAAAATCGGATATAATAGAGGATATAACAATAGAAGGTATAATAATAGAGGGCGAAAAATCAGGAAGTCTACTATCTACACTGATACACCAGATAAGGAAGAGATAAAAAAAGAGTAAGAATTAATATTGAAACGAACAAGAGCTAAGCAAGTGAAGAAGCGATTGGATAGAGGAAAAAGGAAGAAATTTGATGAAGGAAAATGTAAAATAAACACCATAAAAACAATAAAGAAAAATGTACAAGAGGAGATATCATCAGAAGATGAGGAGTAGGTACTTCTGTCTTGTTTGTATGTCACCATATTTAGAGAGCAGACCTTATTGTAAAAGAGTTACTTAATTATTGTTAGATTTAAAATAAACAATCAATAAAACACATTTTAATACTATATTTTGTATTATTCACATATTTTTCAACTGACCCCAATCATTGTTTCAACCGCCCCTGGTATGGGGACGGTTGAAACAAATCGGATTTATTTTTTTAATTTGATCTACTATATAAAATTATACACTTGGAACTAAAACCACAGTGCCTATTAGTAGACAGATACATGCTCTTTTATTTAACATATATTTTTCATCGATCGGGTTATAAAAAACAAAGTTATGGTCGTTATAAGTGAAATTGTTTCAACCGTACCCAGTCTACCCTACGTTAAATTATAGCTAAATCGTCGTTTTTTAATTAATTGTGTATCAATTGGTTATCAGAATATACTTATTAGTTTTCCATTAAGCTGACTTTTATAAATGAAAATGAGTTCAAATCTATAACATTATGTAATTCTATCATTATCGTTATGAGTGCGGTAACCCTAGAGCAGTCATTCCCAACGTGGGCGATAACGCCCCCTTGTGGGCGCTGCAGGCCTAAAGGGGGGCGGTAAGAGACCCAGAAAAAAAAAGGGGGCTTTGGGGTCGATTTATAATTTCATCTACCTAGCTAGGAAGACTCTTAGACACCGACTGAGCTCTCGACTTCGAGAGTCGACATCTTGTGTATATCAACTAATATTAATTAAGATATAGCTCAAACTCGGTTCGATATAATAGACCGCGGGCAATCATGTTTTAACAAGTTTTTGTTAAATAATCCGATTTGTACATTCCTGTATCAATCGGCTGGTTCTATAATACTTGTTCTTGCCACAGATCATATAAAAGAGGTTAGAAAGGCGTTGTAGGCGGGGCAGACGCGCCAAGGATATGAGCACTGCTCACATCTATGCGATCGCGCTGTTTAGTCACTATCGCTATCTGCAACGGAGAGAAGTACTGCGAACGCAGCGACAAAATTATGAGAAAATGCCTTCATATGCGGTAATTACTTGCCGTGCAAGAAGCCAAGTGCTTAACTTAAACAAAGGAAGCATTTCTTTTCATCGGAAAGTAAAAAAACAACGATATTTTAGTATAAGTCTTTCAAAATGTCCTTCAAATAATTCATTACCCAAAAATATACATTGCGGGCTGCATTCGCTCGTCATTTTCAACACGTCAATTAGAACGCGTAATGTAGTGCGTACAAGTGCGTAGCATCGCGGTATTAGCTCTAGTGCTGGGCGTAGTAAAAGATGATATCGATAGATTTTTTCGATTTAAAGATACTCTGTCCGAATACTATAAAGTTGCGTTTCAATAATCAGTTATAAGTACTTATCGGTTTTTAAGTATATGTTTAAAAAGGGGGGCGTTAAAAAATAATTTATTCTTAAAGTGGGCAGTAGACAAAAAAAGGTTGGGAACCCCTGCCCTAGAGTATGAGTGTTCTGTAAATTCCCATAATGCAACTTTTCAATGAGCTATATTGTTCTTGTATACTGTCAGCACATAATGAATACGTAAACTATAAAATATATAATAAAATATTTTAAATCTATATTTTTATTTACGCTTTTCGCAGCTCTACCTTCTGATTTATTCTCCATAGGTTAAAGAAATTAAGATTTATGTTTTTTTTTTTAATATATTTGAATTTATAGTTACCTTTACTTTACATCATTTATACCTACTTATATACTATGATAATTAAATCAGTGAAATCGTGAAATAATAAGTTTGTATCAGAATCAAAATATGGATAGAGCGCCGTCTGTGCCCGCTTTCTGTAAATTGTAAAACATCACATATAATCAAACAGAACAAAAACACATTTTGAGTACGATGATATTTTAATAGGATTTTAATTTTTAAATACAGATGATATAACAACATAACAATAAGCTTAACATTAATGATTGCAACCTTAGATTGAAACAAACATTTTTACTGAAACAAGAATCAGTCACGCGTCCATCTTAACTTTAGGTACTAACACTTAGGTAACATTTACACATCAACAAATTTTCCTTTTTAATTCCCAGTTCTAAGACTCTATTCTTTACCTATTATACAAATTTTAAACACTGAATAACAAATTGGGAACCACGTGTCCCGCTATCGGTCACTATGGTCAAAGGCGCTCCCCTGTTTGCCTGCTTATCGGCCTGTTTGATCAGACACAATTCCAATACAGACAAACAACAATGTCTTAGCTTTTTATGTGTTTCATCGTTTGTCATATCAATTTTATCGCTAGTGTGTGGATATGGATTTACGCGTGAGTTTTGTTGTTACTAAAGGACGAATGAGGGATAAATGTAAGATTGAAGGTAGAATTTTATGATTACGTGAAATTGTGGGTAGAATTAAGTAAGTTTTAATATTCATTAGGTGCTAGGCAAAATTAATTACGATTTGTGATTAAAACCGAAGTAGGTACGTATCTTTGCGTATTGTTATTTTGTTGTTTGTGCATTGAAAATAAAGTGTTTTCATTATTATTACTGTTTCTCTATAAAATTATTTAAATTGTATATTAAATGCACAAAATAATGGTTGGATCACGGATAGTTATTTACTTAGTTCAAATTCATTTGATGTAGTTGTTGATCAAGAAATTAGCATTATTTTTCTTAAACTGCAGAATTTTTCCATCTCCCATAATAAAACACAGTTCCAAGAAAGCAATAATACGAAGTCATAGCCACCGTGTCCACTGGTCCCAAAACTTGAGGTCAATGCACCGCACTATCAATTCCTTCATTACTTTGTTTGACAAACACGATAGCCAAGAAAAACACACGAATATCGATATAAAAAGAGATATCATTTATCCGACAGTTTTTTGGCGGAGTTAATCGAATTGTGTAAACATTGATACGATTCTCGATATTAAAGACAATTTTTTCCTTGTGTCGAAATTGATACCACAGTTGTTGATACTGTAGGGCTTGTAGAGGTCAAGATGGAAGGTTGTTGGTGACGAAGTATAGCTCTTCTTGGAAGTACTTTGGAATTAATGATGATAGATACACTTTAGAATAACTACTGATTAAGATTGCATTAAAAAACCACGTAGATAAGTCGACAAAATAAAATTAACGACAAACATCATTCTATAAAAGTAAGATTTCGATTTCCTTCTATTAAAAGACTTTTCTCACTTACGTCTTGATTGCAAGAAAAGTGTTTAGTTTTAGGTAGCTATTAAGGAAATATATTTAATTAAAACGAAAATTTAACTGCTCTAGCCTCTACGTACCTACACTACATTTCTTAAATGTTAAAAAATTTCTGATTCCGTTTCTTTTTTTCAACAAAACTATATATAAAAAGCACTTTACCATATCTATTATCTAATTACAATATTTAAACGCTTCCATGAATATATTTTGTTTATTTGATAGACATAAAATGTGAACATTACAGAGCTGCAAAGTGCAAATATTATATTATAGCATGAATCATGATCATTCCCATTACCCTAGATCATTAAATCTGATGCGTGCCAAATACCCATGACCTTATAAAATTAGTCCTTTATTATTCAAGCAGTATTCAGCAAACAGTATTCGAAAACCTCAACTATCAACCCTCAGTACTCCATTCGAATAATTACAATCGACTAGCTGACAATCGCGATTCTATCACAAAGCTCGCATAATCGGACACTGTCGGCAATCCGGCCAACACTAAACGTCCCAACTGCGAAACACTACATATATAAATTCATACTTTATTTCAACTGTATACAGTCGCGTTTACATTACACGTATTCCCGACATAGTGATGGGCGCTGAATAACATAGATTCTGACAGGACAATGCAATAATCCGAGTATTGTTCAATTGACATTGTTGTTTTAAGGGCGGCGGGCGACAATTGTACGCTTTATTGCATAAATAATAATGTTATTCTGCCCGGTGGCGTTTCATTGTGACGTTTTGTAAAACTTATGTATGAGTTATAAAGTTAAAACTCGATTGAATCGAGTTACAGCGTTGAATTGCTACAAATTGGATATGGAATGGGCGCAGATAGGATCGACGGCGTTGCATGCTGATTACGATAAATAATGATTTGTTGTGTCGCTAGATTAGATGCTTATCAGTCAAATAGACTACTAGGTTTCAAGAAAATCAGAGTATTTTGTGCTTATGTTCTCATAATATTTACAAATTTTTGGAAAATGTGTTATTCTTCTCTAATTTTAAGGCCAAACATATTCAGCAACATTTCGTTTTATTACTTTATATTACCCTATATTTATTTTCTCTTGGGAGTATTTTCGATTTATATGATTAAAGCTCCCATAATTTAATGAATCTCTCAACAAGATTAATTCGAAAATTTCATAAAAACAACGAAATTTATAATTCCTTCCAGAGCCCTCCACATGAAAGAGCACCCCGACTACAAGTACCGGCCGAGACGGAAGCCCAAAGCCTTAGTCAAGAAAGAGCCCAAATTCGGCTTCAATATCTCCGGGCTGATGGCGCCAGTACCACGCCTGGTGACACCACTACCACAACCAGTGCCCCAGCTACCTGTACCACACCATTTACTGCAGGATAAACCAGATTTAGGAAGACTCTTTCCACCGTTACCATACCCGTTCTATCCGTTCGCCAAGATACCATCCGATGATGGAAAACTGGCGGCGGAGTTGGCGCATTTACAGGTGAGATCCCATTTTTTGAGACATTATTACAGATTTTATATGTAACTGTAACAAAACCATCCGAAGTACCGTCGCATAGACCTAGTCTTAGACTGTTAAACATTGAAATTCGATAAGCATGACCACACACACAAGAAGACTCCACGGTGTAACCTTGCAGGCTCTATACGGCGGGGCTCTATACAGCAGTGCCCTGTACAACAGCGCGCTGTCCCCCTGCGGCTGTCCCCCGCGCCGCACCCCCTCCCCTCCCCCGGACGTCAAGCGGCCAGTGGCCTACATCCTCATGAAGGACGAAGAGCCCCCGCAGCACGTTATATGAAGGCCGGTCGCCCTCCCGGCGCGGCCCTACTCGCACTGGGAGCGGCCCTCGACATCCACGGAGAGGGATAGCAGCACTCCGGATAGCATTTAGATAGACTAGGTTACCAGGCGTATAGACAAAAACATGATAAACGAAAGCTGCGTTTCCACTAGCTAGCATGTGGCACGAGATATTATGTTGCACAACATGACGTCCAAGATGTCGAAAGTTAGCGTGGAATTTTTGTTTAACAACATTCTCTATCTAGGCTCTACTACTATGTCAGTCGTTGACATCCCTAGGGCCTAGAGGAATTACTAGTGTCCATTGCAACGGCCGCGGCCGCAGCAGTGGTAACGATAAGAACAATAATTCATCTTGTTGCGTGATACTGGCAACGTCGCACTCTGTTGTGCAACGTTGTCGTACATGTTGCTAGCAAATGTTCCCTAGTGGAAACGCGGCTGTATTATGGTCAACAATTATGGCAATGGCAAATAATACTAGCTCATTTTTCCGGTCATCCGTTATTATGATGGGACATCACGCTAATTTCTAACTGACGCTTGATATGATGACATAGAATTAGATATATCATCTAATAAAGATGGCAAGACTTCAGGTTTGCGAAGCTGTTTGATACAGCTACCATTTTTTCGACTGTTTGAGTGAACTTATAACAATGATTAAGAACGTACCGGATTCAGGAATAAGTAAGAATTGGAGATTTGCTTTTTAACTTCCTATTTTCAACATCATAGTAAATAAAAAAGAGGTTTTAAATGCTGTTTTGAATTATAAATAATGACAAAAAAATGTATAAAGAACACAAGATAAAAAACGTGTAAAATTGTTAAATGGTTAAATATGAACCGTAATGTTAAGTATGTTTAGTAAGACTGAATGATAAATGACGTTTTAGAACCTTCTTAAGTAATTTACTCGAATTATTGTTTAAATGTTAATAATTTTAATTTTCTTTTAAGACGTCTTTTGATATGTTTTAAACTTCCATATAATTTATATATTTTAATAAATTTTCAATTTATTTTTGAACGAAATATGTCTTCCCGATTTATATCAATGTTAATTTTAACGTTAAAAGGTTAATAGATATGAAAATGAATCATAATATATGTATATAATAGCAAAATAGGTATCTATAATATTGTATACTAATTATAAGCATCCCACGCAATATTCATAAATTAGATAAATTAAATACTATGTACTGAAACTTTTACAATTACGTTTCAAATTAATAAAAATTACAGAGAAATGTTGGAATTTTAAATTTCATTTTGTTTAAAAAAAAATAAAACGCTTTTGTCTTATTTTAAAAGAAAGGTAGTTGATTCCCATTTCATTTAAAAAAGCTTTTTTTTCAATTGCATACCTACCTGTTTATAAAATAGAATATTATCTTTTAAGAAATCTGATAATTGTAATTCTCGAATAGTAAACATATCATGTAAGATAATAATTGTAAAGATTGTATAAACAATAATTATTATTATTATTATCCATTTTTTCTAAGTTTTGACAAACTTTTGTAGAGTCAGTGAGTAAAAGGTGAGCACCTTGAATATTTTACTATTGAATATAATTCTTAAGTTTTTTATTTTATTGTAGTGCCACAATACTTTTATCATAATTGAAAATATTGTTTTTCTAAGCTTCCGTAATTTCAGTAGAATGTATTTTTGTAAATAATATGCGCATAGAGAGCTCTAAATGACAATTGTAAATATTTAAAATTAATGGATTTCTGAGGTAGGTACAATCGAATTGTTATTTGCTTGTATATCACATTGAATTGGTTCCTCATATACATATTATTATGTATAGCGTTATTTTCAAAGAAGTATCAGAATCTTTGTACGATGTACGTATATTTGATCAGCATGTACTGCACAATGTTACTTTTGAAATACATAGAGCCTCTTTTTTTGAAAAGTATCATTTTCGCGTTCTTATCAGTTTTTTTTCGCACAAAAGAGTGACATAGAATTAGAATTATACATCCATCTTCACGTATTTTGACGAATTATTTATGAACATGTAATATATCAGCAAATAGCAATCGATTTATCTTCGAAGTCAAAATGAATAGCGCCAGTAAATACTAGAATAATTGTTATGTATTAGTTAAAGTTGATTTATTGTTGTGTTAAAATACTTCGACTGTTCGTAGACAGTTGTTTTTTAAACTTTTGTTGATTGAATTGTAAAAGATTATGTTTATGTTTTATACTTTTTGTATCGTCCTTGTTTCAGTTATTAATAAAACTGCAATAATGAACAATTTGTTTAATTTATGCACCTAACCCATTACACCAATGAATTAACCTAACCAAAATAATTTTATTTTTATTTATTTCTTATGCTTCAGCGACACGAGGACCGGAGCCACAAATACCGTCACAGTCACAAAGTAAGCCCGTAAGTCAAACCATGGATCAAAAAATTAATGCTATCTTAAACCTTTTATCCTCATTTGATGAAAGGCTGAAAAAGCTTGAGGAAAGCAATAAGGCAGCTTCCAAACATAAGCAATAAAAATGTCTAACACATTAAAAATTATGGCATGGAATGCAAATGGGCTGCTAAAACATCAGAATGAACTAACAGCAGTCCTTGATATAGAAAACATTGATGTATGCCTCATCTCAGAGACACACTTCAACAAAGAATCTCACGTAGAATTCAAAGGCTACAAAGTTTATCACGCGCTGCATCCCCATAATACATCAAGAGGAGGAAGTGCTGTCATTATAAAGGAGAACATCTACCATTATCAACAAAATAAATTCGAAAAAGAAGAAATACAAGCAGTGGCGGTCAGTGTAAAAACTAAGCATTGTCCTATCACTATATCATCCATATATTGTCCACCAAGGTATTCCTTGAAAACAGATTATTACAAAAGCCTTCTAAACGATCTTGGAAATAGATTTATACTAGGAGGTGATTTTAATGCTAAAAACGTATACTGGGGCTCTAGACTGACCACAACCAAAGGAAGAGAATTACTATGTGCTATAAGAGACACACGATGTAAAACTTTATCAACGGGTAAGCCAACTTATTGGCCAACCGACCGACAGAAAAAACCAGACCTAATTGACTTTTTTATTTATAAAAATATATCACAAAATTTTCTTCACATTGAGGAAGGTTATGACATGAGCTCAGACCACTCGCCTATCATACTAACTTTAAGTGAGAATATAATAATGAGAGAATGCCACCCTACTTTAGTAAATAAATATACTAATTGGGAAAGCTTCAAAAAGGACTTGGACTCTGTAATAGATTTAAAAACTCCGTTAAAATGTCAAGAAGATCTTGAGCGTGAAATCAGAAAATTTATTGTTGATATACAGAAAAGCGCTTGGAATAACACACCTTCTGTTAGATTAAGCAAAAGATCTAACAATTATCCGCCAGAAATAATAAAACTCATAGCCAAAAAAAGGCAACAAAGACAGATATGGCATCATACGAGATTTCCACATGATAAAACAATACTTAATAATCTTACAAAAAGACTTAAAAGAACGATTCAAAAGTTTCAAGATGAAAAAATGGACATCTTCCTTAGTCATCTAACTAGTGATCGCACGTCAGATTACTCCCTGTGGAAAACCACTAAAAGTTCAAAAAAACCAATTACGCATATCCCACCAATCAAAGATGTGAATGGGAGGTGGGCAATTAGCAACGAGCAAAAAGCAGCAAGATTTGCAGAACATCTCGAGCAAATTTTTAAACCCAATGAAGAGAATGGACACTTCGCTTCGCTAGTAGAAGAAACAGCAAATGATGAGCTAGAAATAAGATTGGTCAATCCAAGAGAAGTATCCAGTGAAATCAAACGACTTAGCCGAAAGAAAACACCTGGCTATGATCTCATTACTGGAGAAATCCTTAGAAACCTTCCTCGGAAAGCTATTGTCAAACTAACCACAATCATTAATGCTACCTTTAGGCTTAAGTGTGTTCCTGATGTGTGGAAAATAGCCGAAGTTATAATGATACCAAAACCTGGTAAACCACCACATGATACTACTTCATACCGGCCGATCTCTCTGCTGCCGATCATGTCAAAGTTATTTGAAAAACTCTTCTTGAAACGGTTAAAACCCATAATCGAGGAAAGAAACTTAATTCCTGAATATCAATTTGGTTTCAGAGAACACCATTCTACAATAGACCAAGTACATAGAATTACCAATATAATTGAAAAGGCTCTAGAAGAAAGAAAAGTCTGTTCCACGGTGTTTTTGGATGTGGCGCAAGCATTTGATAAAGTATGGCACGAGGGGCTTATATTCAAACTAAGAAATATGCTCCCAAAACAGTTCGTTGACATCTTAGAGTCTTACTTGTCACAGCGTATGTTTAGAGTAAGACAAGATAATGCATATTCAGAGCTTAAGCCTATAGAAGCTGGAGTACCGCAAGGAAGTGTTCTGGGTCCTATTCTGTACTTATTGTACACCTGCGATATTCCTAAGTTAGAGAACAACACCATTGCAACATTTGCTGATGACACAGCTATAATGGCCACAGGTGATACTCATGAAGAAGCAGTAGAAAAAGTTCAGATAGCTGTTAATACCATCTTTGACTGGACGAAAAAATGGAGAATAAAACTCAATGAGTCTAAATCTATTCACGTAGACTTCACAAACAAAAAGCCAAATTATCATCCGGTATACATAAATAATCATGTAATACCTTATGAAAACACAGCTAAATATCTTGGTATGACACTAGACGCAAAGCTTCGCTGGAAGGCTCATGTCAAAAAGAAACGCGAGGAGCTAGAGCTTCGCTACAAGGCTATGTACTGGCTAATTGGGAAGCATTCTTCACTTTCAGAGCAAAACAAATTACTCCTGTATAAACAAGTCCTTATGCCTTTGTGGACTTATGGTAGTCAGCTTTGGGGCTGTACCAAACCAAGTAATATCAGAATCATACAACGGTTTCAAAATAAAGTACTCAGGGAGATCGTAAACGCTCCCTGGTACATTAGAAATGACGACCTACATCGGGACCTCAAAGTAGATCTCGTCACCGACATAATTAAAAAGAACGCTGAAGCTCACGAACGCAGACTTCATCATCATGTGAATGTCGAGGCTATCCAGCTCCTTGACAACACGGACATAGTGAGAAGACTGAAAAGGACAAAACCTTTTGAGTTAGTTTAGTGAAGTGTTAGTGTAATATAGTGAGTGCTATTCATAAAGAACACATGAACGAAGTGTCTTCGCCTTAATAGAGACATTAAGAAAAGTGTTAATGGACACGTTCTTAGACATACTTTACCTAGCAAATTAAGTTAGATTTATATTACTCATTAGCCTATAGTATAAGGCTAGATCGTAATTTTCAATAATGATACCCTAGTTAAGTAGGTTCATTATATTAGGTGAAAAAAAAAAAAAAAAAAAAAAAAAAAAATTTATTTTAAAGTTTTCCAATGTATTGTGCAGTAGAGTCCTTCTGGTATGTACCTTTTTTTAAAGAAAACCTAGGAGGAGGAGAGAAATTATTGAGTTATCTATACGTAAATGTTATTATTAAACTAGAATTATATTCTGAAATAAATCGTTTTGTTTTTAACGGACTCCACATTTGCAACGTAATGTAGAGTCCGAAATACAAATATTTTATTACTTTTGTTAACTTTCCTTACTGAATAAATTCTCAATTTTAAACAAAAACATCTTGAAAAATAATTACTGTATACACATTACATTAATCCCAACAAGTTTGGTGAAAATTGAAACTAATAGAAAACGACATGTGTGCAAGAAGCTGCGAACCACTCTTCGTGTACTTGAAAGTCATTCAGAAGTAGGGTTGTCAATTTTACTTTTTTTTCCTTTACGATCAGTGAGTATTAATAAAATATGTATGTTACAGTAACGGGTTGTATGAAATGACATAAATGGGCGGGATATAATGATGACTAAAATAATGTAGAATAAATGCCTTTACATTTTATTTTAAGCTATTGCATAGCTTTTATCTCAGACTTTGAGCGCGGCGACCGAATGTAAAAATTCCGTAACGAAAAACCTAACACCCCCCATTCCAACCGGCACAGCGATGCGATGCTATGCAATAACATCTATGCAATTTACCGCGGCAGTCCTCGAGTGCCACACGTATTTTTTTTTCTTGCTAAGTAGGTACATAAAAGCAATTTACTGTTCGAAAAGTTATTCTATGTTATCTGCTATGATAATAATCTATAATTAACCCAATAACTATTTAAAGTGGAGAAAAAGTAGGTAATAGATACGCCCATAAGAATATTTACGTAATAAATTAGGATTTTTTGTTTACGAAAATAGGAAATGGAGTTCACCGTACCACACTTTTCTACTTCTTGTGTTTTTCCTTGTGAAACCTTTGACTTCGTTCTTATGAGAATACTATTGTTTCGTTATAAAAATAGTGAGTAATTTAGAAGAGTGACAGCCCTACGTTAGAGGCACTCCAAAGTCACCCGTCTGAAAACAACAGGGGACTAATCCGATCCTCAATTATAAGCGAATAAATACTGAACAATGAACATGTGTCGGCAACAAAAGATTATTGTCCGACTGTGCGCGGAAAGGGTCGTGTTTTTCAGTTTATTTTCACTAAATCCAGATACTGAATCGATTTAAACAGGAATAGTTTTAAGTACTTTAAAGAAACCTAATGATATTAGAATACACCAACAGATGGATTTTTCACGGATTCATGGATGAACCGAAGGTAAATTGTTATTTAAAATATCTACTTAATTTTTGTCGCTCTAGGTCTAAGTACCATTTTAAAAAGTAAGGAGACATAAGTTCATACCTAAGTAAAATTGTACTAGATAAAAATTACAAGGAACCTATCTTATTTTTATATAGATTTGTCATTATCTAAAGTTGCTAAGACTGAAGACTAGTGCCTATTATTGTAAAGAACCTGCGAAACTGATCACCAACCACTTCCCCGTCTAAAGTTAAATCACAAAAAAATATAGAAAAAATGATTTATCATTTTATTATCACCTTTTAAGGTTAAGTTGCAGCAAGATTTTCATTGCTGAAAAAGTCTATCTTTAACCATTTCTATACTTGATGATCGTTTAGGTACTTCGTGTAAAGATCTACTTTACTGCATTTATGTCGTCATCTCGATAATAAAGTAATATCAAACAATATTATATACATACTTACTTACTTGCGGTACTTCGGGTCAGCCAGTAAACTCAAAGGAATCACAGCAAACCCTCCATAATACGGCGAGTCCCCACAGCGGTTTGGAAAGTGACAATTTTACTGTCTCACAATAAAAAAACAATAATGCGAGTTTATGTACGAAATCGGTTAAACGATTAGGGAGCCTGGGGCTCTTCACACCCTGGGTAGGGTGTATATGGTACAGTGCAGTGGGGAATGTGGGACAAATAAATAATCTTATTAATGCCTTTGCCCAGTGCCCTGATATCCATCGGAATTGATGTAAGTACTTTAAAAGCTAACTTTCGTTTTTCGACAATATTTTGATTTTCCTTTTTTCTGTATAGTTTGGTGCATATTATAGAGCTTTAATTTGATGTGAAAAAGTTCAACTGATTGAGAAAAAAAATATTCATTAATTTATATTTTGATAATAATGTAGAGTTGATCATAGTTGCTTGCACACTAAACATTGGAATGTAAAATATAAACAATAATTGAAAATAACTGAACCAACAAAAATAACAATATAATTTTTAAAAGTCCCACAAGTTCCATACAAATGGTGCTCCTACAAAGTTCCCTCTAAATAAACACCCTTTAGCTACTAATTGCGGAGGTGGCAACCGATCGCCGTTTATTGAGCCCATAACTCCGCGGATTTCATCGCTTTATCCGAGAAAATGTTCAAATTATCAATTCTTATTTTAATACTTACATCATGGCGAAATTTCAGCCGGGCTCATAATAACGATTAACAATATATTTCTGAATATTAACTTAAAAATAATTACGATTTTCGAAAGTTTTGCGACATTAGCACATAAAAAAGAGCCTACCTACGTCAATTTCAAAGAATGGAAAATCAATATGATGCATACGAGGGGTGATTATTATCGTCACCTATTATCAAGTGGCTGTTTTTAACTGGTATTGTGATAAAAAATGAGTAAGAAGAATTATCGATTATGTAGATATTAAAAATGACTTTGAAAATCTTCTAAAAGTTTTAGTCATTAATATATTTATTATTTAACAAATGTGGATTTTATAAAATGTCTACTGGTCTTTCAAGCGACAGTATAGAATTTGGGTGTTTTTCTTTATTTACATATGACGCGGGCAATGTAGTAGGGTAGAGCTAGTTTCGCCTTTTAACTTTAGGTACATTAGGTGTACAATTTAATCAAAACTAAAATACGTTTTATCGTATAATACAAAAATACGGCAAGTAATTACACAAAGCTCTTACAGTGAAATTGTGAAATAATTTTAAAAACATCTTCAACGACATTATTGCTGTGTAAATTTCAATCTGTCTGTCTGTGACCGCAAGCGAATTTCAATTAGAGCCCGCCTCAGTCAAACGGGTGATGTTTTATTTTTTATTTTTAATCTGTGGCTTAGTGAGATTTGGAATGTCATTATTTTAAGCAGGTTTTTACCAACGCAATTTCATCAAATATTTATTTTTGTACCTGATTTTGAGGATATGAACGCTAAATTCATGTTTTAATAAGAATTCGAAAGGCTATTTAACTAAATTAAAGAATTTAATACACGTGTTTGAGTTTTAAACAGATAAAAGCTTTACAAGTACAGTTTTTTAGTAAAACCTCTTTCCAACATTAAGATTTCCAATCCGCTTACAAAAAGAACGCAAAAAAAGAATAAAACCTGTGATATAAACGTCAAAATCGTTCGAATCCTTCTAGAACTTTCGAGAGCCAGTATCGAGATCTCAAATCATGAATACGTCAATTTCATGTAAATGCACGAAGACATACGTATCGTACAATTCAGCGGGCTGCAATTTACCGGACCTCTCCTTGATGTAGCGTAACAATTTCATGTCATACATATTTCAGAGGTCTATCAAATACCTTCCTGAAGGCAAAATGGTGCCGTCGAATCTAGAGGCAGGTACCTAGGTACTTTAAAGATTTTTATAAATCGATGGTTATTAAAAATATTTATATTCAATTTACATACATGTTAGATTATCTCTTCATTTATACGTTCTTTCTTTAATTTAACAAAAACTAGAGCTACTAAGTACTAAGAGCTAACAAAGTACCACGGACTTTTTAGACTTAATAAAGGACAGCATTTTTTGTGAACTCTATCGTCGTTTCCCTATAGCGAAACGTTTAGATTTTAGATAGAGCATAACATCCCCCGCTATTCTCTAACTTGATTTACATACACATACTATGATATTTCCCGTTATTTTCTGTTCAATAATAATAATTAAATGTAGATTCTAGCCTATGCCACTCCTGAATAGTGTAACTTACTGTTATTGAAAGAATTTTATTAATCAGATCAGTACTTCTGAAGATTACCTACCTCCTACAATCAAACATAATATAGGTGAAAATTACTTACATACAAACCTACAAACAGTGTTAGAAACTAGGTATCTCTTCATAATGTAGGTACCTATCAGTAAAAATAAACTATTGCTAAAATAATCGGCCATAATATTGACGGCAGTGAAAATAACTGTCCATAAAATAGGATAGTACCTACATTGTGGAAGGGTTGGCCATTGATTTCTTGGAAAAGGCAAACAAATAGCGCTCAAAGTGATCACGATCACATGAGTAAATGGAAAAGGGATATATTGAGTTCCATTCTTCTTTCATTCTTCTTAATGTTCTATTTTAGTACAGTTTTTTTATACTGGTGTAAAATTGTTTATTTTTATGTTCTTTTAGCAGTATACAATGTGTTTCGGTTTGGTTGTATTATACGAGAGAGAATCATGTAAAATAAACACACAAGGACGTTTTTTTAATAAAAATAAGCAGTCATTGGACCTGCAGATAAAAGAAAAAACTTATAGCTCAGAATTACAATTTAATGAAACTTCATCACATGAATTGTATTAGAATATCGGTAACGCAAATTCATAAGATTAATCCCCTAACAAAAAGTGCTCAACGCGGCTAAGAAGTTTGCATGACATGAATGATGCTTAACCCTAGAATACTAAACATCGCCTGACAGGCCGCGCGCGGTCAGTTTTTTCCGATTATTTCAAGTACGCGTCCGCGAAGCATATTGT
Organism: Colias nastes; assembly: GCA_907164665.1. Lineage (NCBI taxonomy): Eukaryota > Metazoa > Arthropoda > Insecta > Lepidoptera > Pieridae > Colias > Colias nastes. The sequence goes on along the minus strand of CAJQZM010038235.1, from coordinate 24,693 downwards.
GCTTTCACGCCAATTCGGTATTCTCCGAGCCGCAGTAGCCAGCGCACGCGGGCCAGGCTCGGATGCTTTGTTTACGAAATATAAGGCACTCAGTCGCTTGGGAGGCGATCATTAGTATTTACGGTAAGTTTAATTTTTGGTAACTATTTTTTGTTTTGCGATTTTTTTAGCATGTAGCTATGTTATAACTTTCGAAATGTTTATTTTATTTTTAGATGGATCTCAACGACGAACAAATAGCCGATTTTTTACTAAATGAGAACTCTGACAGTGAAACTGAGGACCACCTGGAAATGGATCCTTATGACTCTGACGATAGCGTGGCAGATCCTTCTTTCGTCGATTTTCGACTGGAAAAAGACTTAGAAAATATTGTACTAGATGACTCAGAACCCCTGAACATATAATTACATAACCATAACATAACAATAAAAATTTTTGCTTGGAACATCGCTCTCCAAACTGCAGTTCCTGTGACAAAAAATAAGTCTGAGTTCAAATTAGTTTGTAGACAAAACTGTGATGTTGCCATAAGTTTTATTTAGATTTTTAAGAAGTTTATAAACTCAATAGTATAATGATGCCAAAAAAAAATAAGATGTAGAAGATTTTTTTTTGTTTTAAGACTGTTCAAAGACTGTTATGTTATAATAAAAAATGTAAATGACTTTAAGGTTTTAGTAAAAATTTTATTTTAAAGAAGAATTTTTAGTTTAGTTTTTGCAAAGGTAGAGGTTTGCCTATTAATTTATGTTACCTTTATAAATAAAAATAAGGAAAACTAATATAATTTATATATATTACACAGTTTTATTTAAAAAGTAGCCTCCGGAGCGATCATTAGTATTAAGCTGTAATAAATTTATATTAGTATTCTAGGGTTAATGAATTCTTTACAAATCCCACATGATATGTGCAATCTACATGATAAACTTCAAGAAGTACATGCTATTACAACAACTCAACTCAAACTAGGCCTTACAAAACAAACCCATCGATACAGTCTATCAAATATTCACAGTATCCAAATACATAGCCATCAAAGTCCATAATAAGCTACTATCTGATTCGAATCACGTGCGCGCACAAAGGCAGCAAATTTGCAGGACGGGCGCCGTTTACCAGGCATCTCGCATTCAGTGCCGTGTGTATAAAAATTGCCATTATAATCCGCCATGACACCTACGCATTGTTGATTTATTATTGTAATTCTTATTGGGAAACTGGACTGAATAAAGTTTAGAAATTACTGTAACGGTAGAGCAATGATAGAGTTTGGAACGATAGATAAAAGGAAAACATTGAAAAAGAAACAGATTTTCTTTTAGGTTATAAACATTTTCATGGACGTAAAACCCCCTTTGAACACTATGTATTATTATAGACAAGGTGTGGCCAGTAGTTAGTTACATACGCAGACCTAGATAGAAATAATGCTACGAGCTACGATCGAAAAGTAGAGTTTTTGATAGCAGATGTATTTTTCAGCAATTAGCTACAAAACTGCTTTTCATCGAATCAATTGTTTTGGCGTACTTGTATAACAAACAGTGTAAAACGATAGTAACGTTCCAACTTAATAATAACATGTCCTTATCGATTAACAGAGATCTTTATTTTCTCTTTAGAGTTAAATATATAGTTTATAAGTGACTGCACAGTTGTATTTGACAAAGTTCTACTGTACCCGTTATGTGTAGTCATCGCATGCCATGAAACGTAAGACTTAACAAATAAAATATTAAGTTGAAAAAAGGCAGGTTCATGTCAACAATATCAACACTAAACCCCCAAAATAGTGCATAAATTATATCATACCAGAATCACCCTTGCAAAACAAGGTAATTGGAGCCACCTCGACCCCACATTAAAACTGATAAAGTCAAGTCATAGTCAGGTCAAAAAGGCGATAGCTTTTATTTGCACTACAATAATCTGCAGAAAGGAAATTCTCGACGATTCGATACGATAGTGTCACAAAGAAGCTTATTTCCGCCCGACCCCGGCATAAAGGACATTATATTTTCTTCACAAACAAAATCGATACAAAACTCGACCTTATGGGCTTAATAGAAAGGCTAAATTGGTTATTTATCAACGAAACGAAATAAAAACTGTACAAATGTCGCGATAAGTTTTTGTAAGGGCGCGAGGTTGCCAATGATGTTTCAATAATTTAATTATGTGGTGTCGCATAGATTAATACAACATTTAATATGACCTCTGAGAGCTATTGACAATCTTGACAATCACTTATTGTTTCTTGATAAATAAATACCTATCTAAAATATCAAATATGTACTTTCGTGGACAAGGTACTTTAAATATCTAGTTTAGGGATTGTCAAATAATGGATCAATTTGTAGGTACCTATATTTTTTTCCAAAATGCTGCAAGAGGCATAAAGCTGTCAATCTGAAATTATAATTTTATTTATTTTACATTTCATTACGTTAATAATTGAATTCAAATAAAATATAGGTACAACGGCATAATAATTCCAACAGCACAGTAATTTAAACCATTTAGCATAAGTGGTACTAAACAATTTCTTTAAATGTATTGACAGTTTTTACTTTTTACCTCCCGCCAGTTCTGCACTCCACATCTTTGCAAAACGGAAGAGTGCGAGCAAAAAGTGAGGTAGGGCGATAACAACAGACAATGGTAGCTAGTGTAGTTAACAATGCTTCGTTTGTGACGATTCTTCGCATAATAGCGGGGCGCAAAACGTCGTAATTCGATAAAGGACGCCTTTATGAGCTGTGGGCGTGACTTACTTACAGATTATCGCTTCTGTTTGGTGCTTTATCTTTGTGATGTTTTTGTTTTTGAAGTGAAACTTCTTTATCGGGGTTGGAAAAAAATTTAGTGTAACATTTTTTCGTTACGCGTGACATTTTTCCGTTACGCGTTACGTAAATTATTTTTTGAAAAATAAGGTCATAAAGAAGTTTCACTTCTTACGTGTGGACACTAGTACACGCACACATTTTTTTTTTAAGAAAATGTAAGTGTCAACTTTAATTATTGTTCCAACTTACTTTTAAAAAATAACTCAAACAAACATGTATTTCGGTTCAGTGTTACATACTTTTTTGTATAAAAAGAAATAATAAGATCTATATTTTTTATAAAAAATATTTTGATTTAGTCTTTTTAACACTAATGTGTTAGAAATTAGAATAACTTAATAAAAAAAAATGTGTGCGTGTACTAGAGTACACACGTAAGAAGTGAAACTTCTTTATGTCCTTATTTTTCAAAAAATAATTTACTATATATACAATATTAAAGAAATACGTTAGTCACACGCTCGTCGCTACCTACTTAAATATTTACACCGGCCGCTGCTGCAACTCGCTCGCTTCGCTCGC
>CAJQZM010038235.1:1053-21306 GCA_907164665.1 Colias nastes | reverse complement strand
GATGCTCGTCGCTTCGCTCCTCGCTACCTATTTGAATATTTACGCCGCGCCGGCCACTGCCGTTTTCAGCTTATAAAGGATTTCGACTTAGGCGGATTTTGATTGGACAGAGAGTTTGAGGTTTATTCTTATAAATTTTGAATTCATAAAATTATAATTGAACACCTGACACCAATCGAGCAAACACGTGTTTACGTGAGTCATAGATTTATTATCGTATACTCCTAAAATGTTTTCTAAGAAACAATAGTGTACCTACTTACATTGTCGGCACGTTCTTAAAGTCGGTAACTTATTTTTGTTCGAACAATAGAGGTAATAAATTCCTAATGATCAAGTTGTAAAGGTTGTAAAATAAAAAATATTCTATATTAAAACGTATATATAATATGTGCGTCATTAATTTCTGACTGTTTCGAAATTTGGTGCAAAATAAAATAGTGTGTAAATAAAATTTGTAAAAAATCAATAAAATAAAACAATTGAGTAAAGATCTATAGGCATATTATGTATGTATTTATACAAGATATGTATATATATTTATACAGGGAACTTCTCAACGTGTTATCTATGAAATTATACTTTTACTCAATTGTTTAATTTTATTTACACACTGTTTTATTTTGCACCAAATCTCGAAACAGTCAGAAATTAATGACGCACATAGTACATAATATATATGTACATATTAAGACAGAGGTTAAGCTTAAATAACTTGAAAAATAAATAACATGATCACGCCCACGTGTTGGTGTTTTAAAAAATTCAATCAAAAACTGAGAATAACTGTAAATATTTTAGAATTAGAAAAATAAATATGTACCACAATAACATTCAAGTATTAGAAAAAATTTATACATAATTCCACCCACGTGTTAGTGTATCTATACATCTATACTTATAATAAATCTGTAGAGAGGCCAATTCTGTACATGAAATATATTTAAAAAAAAACTATGAGGGGGTGATAAGGGATCGCTACTGATGCCAAAAATGCAATCAGTAAAATTTTTGTCTGTCTGTCTGTCTGTCTGTCTGTCTGTATATTCGTTATAGAAACAAAAACTACACGACGGATTTTAACGAAATTTGGCACAATTATTCTTCATACTCCTGGGCAGGTTATAGTATACTTTTTATTACGCTACGATCAATATGAGCAGAGCAGTGAAGGGAAACATTGGGAAAACGGGAGAAGTTACTCCATTTTTTAAGCTTCCGTCGCGTGTGCAGCCTTAATGGTTAAAGCTACATAGAAATCATGTACGACACAAATGTTCTTAAATTATTATTATTATTATATAAAAATAAATTCCTAGACAGCATATTATGTCTATCTTTTAAAATTGACTCACAATAACACGTGAAACTTCAATAGCTTAGCAATTCGGAGCTTTCTGATTATATTTGTCTACTCTTACGTTTACAACACTCTCACTCATCCCTAATTAAAAAAAAACGTGTGGCACTCGGGGACTGCCGCGGTAAAGCTATTGCATAGCGTGCCTTCAAGCCACACCTCCGCGTCCGTCGGAGTGGGGAGCGTGAGGTTTTTCGTTACGGAATTTCTGGATTCGGTCCCCGCGCTCAAGGCCCGCGATAGAAGCTATGCAATAGCTTAAAAGTTAACATTATTACCTATTCAATAAAAAAAGAATCATGTAAATCGGTGTAGAAACACCAAAGTTATACATGAAATACGCTATAAGCACAGATCAAAGAAACTAAAGGGAGATATGGTTAGGGGGCGGGGCCGATGTCGCAGCAATATGCCCAAAAAAAGAACACATGCTGTTTGTTGCATTCAGTTGACGTTCGACCGTCGGCCGGGTATTATTTGACAATGCCGTGTTGTTCCGTTAAAGTTTGTAAAAACCGAAGTGAAACCAGCAACTTTAAGTCAAATGGAATCACATACCATCGGTAAGTACTGAAAATTATACGATTTTCTTACTAAAATTTCAAAAACAATATTACGTAGAGTGATTTCTTGTCTTCATTATGTGACAGAAAAACAGTCACAATAATTTATGTAAATAGTTTACAATGCTTCTTCTGTACGTGACTCTATTCAAACGCGAAGTTCGAATACCGCAATGTATAATGAACATAATAAAGCTAACAAAACGTTCGATCGTGTAGTACAGGCCGCTGCTCGCGGTCGTTAGTTGAGGATGCGCGTCGAGTGTGTCCATGTCGATAAGATTCGGATTTTTTATCGTATTATGTATTATTTTACTACCTTATTTTTATATCATAATGTATTACTATTAGCTTAATATCTGATTGTATTATTATTATTTGATAGGTACTCGAGCAATAATTTTATAGTAATTATTATACATGGATTAAAAAAAGAAGTCACTTATTTCATACTTATATTACTTTACAATAAGTCAATAGGCAATGCTTTATGTACTTCATCACCATGAATGCTACCATCAAGGTGTCCATTTCTATTTTCTACGTAGTTACTGTATTGCCTATAAATTGTTTTAATTTTAACGTTTCTCATTTTATCGACAAGCAATCCCTATCGTAAACGCATATCTTGCGGCTGTGTGGTGCTGTATACGTACGTCACTTACAATCTAGTGTGCGAACGAATAGTCGCTCTCAAATTTTTGTGTGATGACACGCACACAACGCGAAGTATTGTTTTTATTTTGTTTACTGTTGTGTGCGTAAATTTGTTATGAGACACAGGTTTCGTACTCAGCGCAAGCGATTGGCATCTCTCTAGATCTCTATGGCTATAAGTCATCGGGCGTGAATACAAAATTATGCCATATGGATTATTTTTGTGTATCAGTTGCCGCGTTCGACGCGCTTCGCGGCGGGAGCTATAAAAAGGCGGCGGGTCCGCGCGCGAGCTTCATACTTGATGATGATGCGAATAGACGTTCAGAGTGTTCGACCTTATTGACAGATTTCTTTTGTTGTTTTAAGCTATTGCATAGCTTCTATCGCGGGCCTTGAGCGCGGGGACCGAATCCAGAAATTTAGTAACGAAAAACCTCACGCTCCCCACTCCGACGGACACGGAGGTGTGACTTGAAGGCATAGCATGCAATAGCTTTACCGCGGCAGTCCCCGAGTGCCACACGTCTTTTTTCTATAGGTTTTGGTAGTGTTTAAGCATATTATTAGTTTACATTTTATCCATACTTAATATTATAAATGCGAAAGTAACTCTGTCTGTCTGTCTGTTACTCAATCACGCCTTAACTACTGAACCAATTTGCATGAAATTTGGTATAGAGATATTTTGATACCCGAGAAAGGACATAGACTACTTAGGGACATAGGATAGGTTTTATCCCGGAAATCCCACGGGAACGGGAATTATGCGGGTTTTTCTTTGACTGCGCGGGCGAAGCCGTGGGCGGAAAGCTAGTATTATAATAAAATTGAAAAAATTGAAAAATACAATCAAAAAGTGAGGTTAATTTTAAATAACTTAGAAAAATAAATACCATAATTACACCTAAGTATTAGAAAAAGATATGTAATTACTTACTTTTTTTTGAAATTCACTGGAATTAGAATTAAAATAAACACTTTGATTGTGCTGATCACTTTAATATAATATTATCACGTCACTATAGAGCGTTGGAAATAAATACGAGTGCAATAGAAAAACGCTATCCCTACTCCGCTGGAGAAAGTATACGTCGAATCACGCGTGGTAGGGATAAGAAAAAGTTGGCGCGTAAAAATGTCACGAGTACGGGCGCTTGTGCACTACAAGGAATTTTACTGTCCGGCATTCCGATTTTTTACGGTCCGGTTTGGCATGAAAAAACCGATGAATTGGCTTGTGCACCTGTCCGTCTTTACTCGGATCAGTGCGGTACAGTTCAAAGAAGTTTGGCGGTATAATGCTATCATAAATGATTGTTTTTGCATTTTACAAGAAACGAGTAAGAAATATAGAAGATGAAATAGTATATTACTTCGTTATAATATAAAGTAAAGTTCCGTAAGAGATTTAAAATGCGTGTTTCACTTATTTATTTTAATCGGTGACGAGGAGCTAAAGCTATTCCCACTTGAACTTTAACTTACCAACACTTACTTAGATAATAATTATAGGTCAATGTATATAAAAATAACAATACCGACTTTTCAAATCACATTGCCAGCTAAAAGGAAGTAAAACAAGAGCTTGCTTTCAATTATTGGCATATGCTGTAAAAAGAGTAAAATCCAAGCAAGTGGGCATTCGAAAACAATTATATCTACAGCGACTCGTAGACACAAAACACCATCCGGAATAGGGAAAAGTGAAATGTCGGACAGTAAAATTACGTATAGTGCACAAGCTAGCATTTAGATTAATGGCGTGCCATACCGGACCGTAAAAAATCGGAATGCCGGACAGTAAAATTCCTTGTAGTGCACAAGCGCCCTACGGCGTAACGCAAAAATGTCACGCGCGCGGCGTAACGCAAAAATGTCACACAAAATTTTTGTCCACCCCCGATAAAGAAGTTTCACTTCAAATATTTGGGAAAAGATAGAGTTGTAAGAGACTGGTGATACTACAGTAACTATTAAGGAATCTGTGGTAGGTAGTAGTAGTAGTAGTCTGAAATACCGGTCACCAGAGTTTTGTCAGCATACCTTTATTGCGACATAATCATATAGGTACCTAAGTATAAATTAAATTCCCAAACAAAACGCAACTAAAGTGTCCGCACAAAGAAATCCCGCGATCTCTTTAGACGCTAATATAAAATCGATAGCCACAATGCAAAAGCCAGATTACTGAGAGCCTAATCGGATAACGTGCTTGTATAAAAGTCGCGCATACTCTTCTACAGATTTAGGGACGAAGATATAGAGAAATGGTACGGTACTAACTTTTAATTTTATAGGCCGAAATGTTATTCAATAAAAACAAGAATGTATTTCATTTGGAATAGGACGACAAAAATATAATAGTACCTAAGAAAAGAAAAAAAACCGCAAAGGTTTGCTGCTGAACGCAGATTCGCTCAGCGCTGGTTTGCAGTGCGATCCGGTATTAGGGTTTTTTTATTAGCTAGTCCGTGGCTAGACACTGACTCTACTGTAGAAAAAGAACATGCCTTTCTTTCTGTTTCTCTTACGTTATAAATTTCGTTTTTTCAAGTAACATAACATTAGCCAAATTTAACAAAACTGCATTAGTTACAAAAATTATATAAATCTCTAGCTCCCACGTATTTTCATCTCGTTATATTTCCCCTGTATCTGCATTATTTTTAAACACTCCTGTTACTTGTATCACCAGCTCACTAAAGCCTCATTATGCCCATTTAGCCACAAAACCGCGAAAATCACAGCTCAAACCGCTACCAGTACCCATTCAGACAATACAATAACCGCTAATTCGCACTAAATAATGAACATTTGTCACACTGATTATATGCATTTTGTTGCACTATGTAGGTATCTATTGTTTAGTATCTACTTCTATAAATAATACCTACTCCAAAAACAAAAATGTTTGGTTTCTATCTCAACCAATTCATTATTCAACTGAAATGTGTTTAAGTAATTTATATGACTGACTTGTAGAACCTGCCTCTAAGATTTTCAGATACCTTTGGTTGGTTCCAATAGGAGCTGCTGGCTGCTTGCCGGGATCGCAGCCCATATTGTGTGTTAATATTTGTAGGATTTTCTTTTACCTTTTTACTTCCATATATCTTAGTAACAAAAACACTACTAATACGACTAGAGTAAGATACATTTGCATCCCAATGATAATATGTAAAATGTAAAAACTAAATTCAATCGGAAAGTTCTTGAAAGTTTACGGATTTGAAAATTTACCTACAGTCAGAGCATCCATACCCATAACAATCAATACTTACTAATACTTTTTGTAAAGGTTAGTTCTTATATGTTATTACTTTTTAAGTATTAAACAAATATACAGAATGTCTCATCCAGTCCACTTTCCAGCGAATGATGATTCACAAAGTGACCACTACGGCTTGGTGAACGCGAAAGAGTCCGTTTGAATAGCTTCCCGGTTGCCTTTCAAGCCGCATTGTAATGTTATAATCGTCTCTCAAAGCCTGAGTCCAATGCAAATGTCTATAACACTGTTTGTATATTTGTAGAAACGTTTTTTTCAATTGGTAGGTACAACTGTTTTGATAAGGGGTCATCTTGTTATATGAATTTTGGAATGTTATCTGCATGTATGGCGATCATACGTATTTCGTTATCATCACTACATAGTATAAAACAAAGTCGCTTTTTCTGTCCCTATGTCCCTATGTCCCTATGTATGCTTAAATCTTTAAAACTACGCAACGGATTTTGATGCGGTTTTTTGTAATAGATAGAGTGATTCAAGAGGAAGGTTTTAGTATATAATTTATTAAGTTTTAGACAAAGCGGGCGAAGCCGCGGGCGGAAAAATAGTATTAAAATATGTACAATTTTTTTTTAATGCACCTATGCAACGAGCACCGCATGAACGGTATTCGCATAGATGCATTGAAATTCAAGTGACTCGTTAGAATGAGAAGGCCGAGATTCCATCACTCATCATTACCTACCTATCTAAGTAGGTATTTTAATGCTTGAAAGCTTAAATAAGTTTAAAAATATTTATATTTATATTATTTATATTTATAATTGGCAAAAATAGGTCGCTTTTCCTAATAAAAATTGGTTTTTGAAAAGAGATTTACATGGAACGTAGGTAAGTAAAAACTATTATTATTTTTGTTCCCAAGTCCCAACTCAAGCGGAACCTCAGGTGAAAATTATAGTTTCTACAATACAGAAAATCGTTATTTGGTTTACAAAATAGTTGTAAGATATCAATAACGCGCTTCCTCAAGAAGAATGCTACGCATAAATAATAGCTGTAAATAAATGTGAAAATATTGAAAACTGTCATGGTGGGTAGAAAGGCGCGAAGTGAATATCCTCGCGTTTCCGGTCGCCAAAATGGCGGAGCGGATATTCGCGTATAGCTTATGAAATAAAAGAATATAAAGGTTCGAAAAGTCTTCACAAAAGACAATTATTAAGTATTTCCTACATACATTGTAATTAAAGAGTTAAAAATTAAGTCGATGTTCAAAACATCTAATGTTATAAAAGGTAGAGTCATCTCAATTCTCATTGCTGAATGCTATGGCAGAGACACAGTAAAATGTTATCATAATAATTATTTATATAACTATTTTAACTAACATAAACAAAGACATTATAGACATTATGTTTAAAACAAAACACTATTATCTATGGCCCGTACTGGCCGAAGCGAGGGAGCGCGCGATTTGAAATTGGAAGCAAATAGGCGTTAAATAGCGGCGTGCGCTGTCATAACGTCATTTCGCGTTCATCAGTGAGCGAGACAGCATCGCTGCAGGTTTTATTAGCGTAAGAAATGGCGGGGCATTTGACTCAGAAATTGGGATTTGCATCGGGGTATATAGCGGTGATTGCATTTTCTTAGCACTGCAGCGTCGTTAAATTTCGCTTCAAGACTGAAGCGAATTTTCGCTAGAGACACGTCTGGTTATGACCTGCGGAAATTCAATTATCTGGCCGCTGCTAGTGGACGCTCAAATGAAAAGCTAATAGTTTTAGGGAAAACACCCTTATTAATGTCTATTGTTATTTGTTATATCATACCTTTTAATTAATATTTGTAAGGAGCGATATAATTGACAGTGCGTTTTGCATTATTGTGTAAATTTCGTTCCCTATGTAAATTTATGTCAAGTCCATCTAATAAAAATATGCATGCTAACATTAATCAAAATCAGTAGGTAGAGCCAATAATAACTCATTTGTATAGACAAAAATCTATTTTCGTATACGTAGCCGTGGCAGTAGAGATTGAAATTAAGATTAGATCAACCAGTATTATCCTTGCAAAGTAAAGAAGATTACTCCTTTACTCAATCAGACGGTATAATATTTATATTTTGAAATCGATTATCGTAAATAGAATTCGGGATCATAAAGCATCACACGTCGTTCTCATAAAACTCGATATTTTCTTATAAATTTGATTCCGATTGAATCGAGTATTCGCTTCAATCCCTGGCTATAAGTCACCCTGCAATTCATTCATTTCAATGTAAATAAATCAATTCATTGATGAAATTGTCTGATTTTTTTATAAATTTAGATCCAGTGTTATAAAAAATAGAATCAAGAAGAAAATACAACAATTCATCTTACAGATTGTTAAGGCAAATCGATATCAAGTATCAGCTCTTCCTTGGAGCTGTAGTGGTGTGGAAAAAAATGTATGCGTGTACTAGTGTACCTACACACGTAAGAAGTGAAACTTCTTTATGATCTTATTTTTCAAAAAATAATTTACTTTAAGCAACTTACAGAAATACGTCGAATCACGCGTGGTAGGGATAAGAAAAAGATGGCGCGTAACGGAAAAATTTCACGCGTAACGAAAAAATGTTACACTAAATTTTTTTCCAACCCCGATAAAGAAGTTTCACTTCAATTATGACAAAAAGCTTTTAATTTGTGCTGGCTCCTCTATTTTCAATTCACTTTTTGACTGGAATCTATAGCATCCTAAAACTATTGACGAATTCTATTATGTATTTTCTAACGAATTCTATTAAGGTAAGATTATGAAAAGATAGTAGAGAGTTTAAGCACACTTAATATGAAAAAATCATTAAGCCATTGAATGATGAAAAGCTCTATGGGTAATATGATGGCTCTACGGCAACATACAGGTAACTATAGAGTAACCTACTATATCCTATATTGAGAAATGCAAATTAACATGAAAAAATAGTGTAAATACTGTGACTCTCTATGTTTTTGTTATTTTTTCACGCCTTCAAAGTTATTTCATTTAAGAGGTTTTTATGAAATTTTCGAGAAGACGAAAGTTAAAAATCTTTATTCACTTCAAACTTTTCCGAAAAACTTAAATATTTCTAAAGTTTAGTTTTTCAATACCTATACCTAGGTATGGTTAATTATAATTTAGAACGACGAAGAACTCTACCTTTTAGAGCAGGCTCCAAGGAGATGTTCGTTTGCAAAAATAGCGGACCTAAATCTGACTTCTGATATATATTGTATAGATCCCAGACATCCTATAGACAGATGTTGCCAACCAGTTTTGTGGTCCCCCTCTCCCCACCCCGGTAATTAAATATGGCATACAAAGAAAAAAATAAAAATTTCCAAAACATGCCGTGTGGGGTATCAAATGAAAGAGCTTATTGAGTAGATCACGAATATATAGCATACTATAACATTTCTTACACTTTCTCTGAGATTTTTTAGAAAATTTACGAAAATGCTCCATTTTTGAGTTAACTTTAAACCACTATAGATTGAAAACCCATGAATATATTTTTTAAATTATTATTTTAAATAATTAACAATAGTCCATTGTTTACGATTTAATAGTTCTTACAGTGAAATAGTTGCATGGGGGAGTGGGGGGAGCATTCAAAGATGGCGAGTATATTTTCAAGTTTATGCCAGAAATAAAGGCCTAATACAAAAATATCGGTGTCAGGGCTTAGAATAATTATCTCTGCAATATGGCAGAACATTCTTGAATTAGCCTCTGTGTGATTAGATTTCAAATCGGTAACTTCAGTGAAAGTTGCGCCTTGCAATTTAAAACATTTTGTAGGGTCATCAAATCCACCACATACATATAGCTCACTTATTACGAACTATTGAGTAAACAATGGACTATTGTTAATTATTTAAAATAATAATTTAAAATATATATTCATGAGTTTTCAATCTATAGTGGTTTAAAGTTAACTCAAAAATGGAGCATTTTCGTAAATTTTCTAAAAAACCTTAGAGAAAGTGTAAGAAATGTTATAGTATGCTATATATTCGTGATCTACTCAATAAGCTCTTTCATTTGATACCCCAGACGGCATGTTTTGGAAATTTTTATTTTTTTCTTTGTATGCCATATTTAATTACCGGGGTGGGGAGAGGGGGACCACAAAACTGGTTGGCAACATCTGTCTATAGGATGTCTGGGATCTATACAATATATATCAGAAGTCAGATTTAGGTCCGCTATTTTTGCAAACGAAACTCCACTGAGAGTCTGGTCTATTTAATAATTCAAATAAAAAATTATAGAGGACAATAATTAAAGTCGGAAAAATCGAAGACAGTCGCAAATCAAATGTGTATTAATGTTAATGTAAAGTTAACCCGGCATTATAGAAATAAATAAAATATATTTCTGTCCACGTTTATTCACATCGCATAATTATTAACTACCCACTTACTCAAACACAATCAACATACCTCACAATATATTACAATTCCTTGACTCCAAATAACCTTCAGCTAACCGAACCATAGACTAAATATATTTTCTTCAAGCAGCTAGCGAAGTAAACGAATTAAAACGTTAAGTATTTATTTATCGGTGTTTAATCTGTGATCGCGGTTACACAAACAAATGGAGGAAATTATACTCTTTGTTGTGGGAATTAAAGGGGCGTTCAGTTATTTAGCTTATATTGTAAAATTTAATTGTGCATTAACAAATTGTATACGTTGTTACTTGTTGGTATTGTATTGTAGCGTAAATTTTCCAAATTATTTATCTTCGAGTTTATAGAAAAGATGGTTTGTAAAAGTGTTTATAAATTGCTTTTTGAATGTAATTTGTCTATAGCTGATTCAATGTTAGTAGAAGGTAAAAGTCTACCTACGTACCTAACTTTACTAATAATAATACATATCTGAAAATCATCCGTAATGTATTAATCTAAGTAGGTACCTACGTACACTCTTCAGCACAATTTTATTAAGAAAACCCAGTAAATATATCTACAAAATTAGTTCCAATATTATTACAAAATTCCACGATTCATTTACTTGCTTCATTCAGTTTATAATAGGCAAGAGTTGAACCGAGCGCCGTTTACCCGCTCCCAACCTCCATTTTCACTATAAAACGTTCACAAACGCTTCCAAGAATAAGAGGACGTAATAAGCAGTTTTCTTTCGCGCCAAAATTGTCTTCCATAATAGCGTCGCAGAGATACCGCGCCCGCCATAAAAAGAGATAAACGACCTCGCTCTATTATTTTTGCTCTTTAACAAAAGCAATGTGTGCATGTACTGTCGTCTCTCTCTGTTGCACGAAACACACAATTCACCGTTTCGCGCACAAGAGAAAAACAAAAATTTGTCGTACGCCCCCACCTCCCCCGCTAATGTTCGGGGAGACAAGGAAAACCGCTCCCCCGCTTTTGTAATTTACTCGAAAAACTTAATATGTGTCAATTAAAATTTTATTAAAGCATCAAATTGAGAGCACTTGAACGTGTAATAACATCGTTAATATTTTAATAATGTTTAAGCAGTTTATTTTGGACGCGTATAAGCTAATTTGTTTTTAATACATTCGCTCATAAAATAGAATGTGGAGGTGAATAGAGTATGAAGAATTTATTGCCGTCGAATATGAGTGCGACCCACATTGTTGGCTTTGTCAACTTTGTGTTGGTATTCTCGGGCGACAATGGCGCGATGTTTTGGCGCGCGAAAAAGGCGGGAACGTTATCAGCGAGCGCCATTATGGCAGCTTATCAGAAGAGCCCGCTTCCGCAAGACTTCGTCCGTTTTTCTTTTACGGTCACGTCTGGGCGGCTCAGGTGAAGATAGCGAATTACATGGCTTGTTTTAACTTTTAAGTAACTTTGTTTCACTTTTCAATAAAATACATTCTTAAACTCGTTAATTTTTTAATAAGAAGTAAAAATTTTCGTAATCTTTATGATGGTAACATTTATTTCCTTGCATTTTATATAGGTATCCATAAAAGGTCAAATATTTGGTATAAATTTTGATTTTAACCTATAAATACGGGGTTCAGAGGTCTCTAAGTACATTATAAAATTGAGAATAAAAACTTGTTTTATTACATCGAGCGAGGGCGGGAGGCGATGAATGAGCTAATTAGGACGCCAAACGAAAGAAAACGGGAAGAAAAGCCGAGAAAACTCAAAGAAAACAAGAATACTTCGCGGTACAGGGACGGATTCAAATATAATATATTTTTGTATAAGCTTTGCTTGCCATATCATAGACATAGAACATTAATTGATTATCAAAGACAAATACTTATATCGATTTGTGAAGTTCACATCTTGATTCCATTTTAGTGTTAATTAAATATTGTTGTTAAACATGATTTAACATTTTAATAATATAATATGTTAAGAGAATATTAGTTTTCGTCGCAAGTAGGTATAGGTATAATAAACACTTGCGAAGCTTTTAGAAAAAAATTATTGACTCTCACAATAAAGTAAAATATATGTTGGTCCATTAATTATGGTCCTACTTTTTGTAATTAAAATTGTTTTGAAAAAGATAGAAAAAATAATTTCGTTTATTCCGGCTCTGTTCCGAATCGTCCGTGTCCTCGATCTTGAATGGTCCGCTAACAAACTCTTTCACAAAAATATAATAATTACTTTAAGTCGAATAAAAACCGCTTTCTTTGCTCACAATGTGCCTAATTTCACCTTTGCACTCTCCCTCCCTCCGTCCTATAAAGGAGTACTCGTTTAACATTTATTTTTAGATGTTACATACCTATAAATTCATATAGTGTTGTTAACTGTGTTAAAAGAAGAGCTATGTTTTTCTACGTATACCTAGCTTATATTTTATTGTGTTTTAACTGTTTTAGGTAATAGAATCATCAATCGTCAATGACACTTGTAGCACACCCCGGACACTCCATACAAAATGATCGTTTTGACAGTCACACTGTAGAGACTGCAAATGTGTGTGTTAACGCTTTATGGTTGGCACATTTGTGACTAGCGTAAAAAAAAATTCGCGTTTTTCTGATGAAATACATCCGTAAACAGCACAATATCTAACCATTTTCTACGAAAAACGATAATCACAAATCCAAAATAATAAAATTACTTTAAGTCAATTTGATTAATGTTGTCAATCTTCGTTGCGTATCGTCCTTGCAGAAAAATATGGCCCATTTTATGTCTGATCGCGAGGGGGTGAGGTAAGTTTAATTTTGGCGGGAGGCGGAGAGTGTCCGTTCTGTAGCGTTTAGCTACTATTATGTATTCTGTGCTTGTAGGATAATTACCGCAGAGTAAATTTTTCAATTTATCGTCAAGTTGAGATTTTTCGTTTATTGAATAGAAAAATGTTTCAATTTATGGATTATTGTAAATTTTATAACCTTCCAGACTATTATCTACTTTGTCATCATTAATTTTCACAGAAGCATGAGACATTGTATTCGATTCATAAAGACATTTTTTCTCAAACTCTTTGATAAAATAAGTAGATGTAAGAAAGTTTAAGGATACAAATTCAAATAGCCGTTTCAATGCAGCTCATTACAGTGTTTTCAATTTTCATTGCTCTTTAAGAGTCTAGTTGAAGTTACGAATGTTAGAACAAAAATATCGTATGTAGGCATTGAGTTACTATGTACTACGTACTAGAGAGGGCATCGCTACTACACTATTTGTATCACGAGTTAGAGCCAAGCGTCTCAAACATCGCTTATAATATTATATCTAATTATCTATGACTAACCAGCCGCCCCACGCGCGCCCCGCACGTCGCGATCGTCGCACAGATTTTGTTCGTGGTATCCTCTCTATACGTAGGTAGTAATAATACCTCAATGTATGTAGGTACCTAAATATGTTGATTTTTTTTTAATGAATCTTAATGCTAGTTTTACAGAAAAAAATCGCTGTGTGTTTGAATTTTAAGTTAATAATTTAAACACGATTGTAATTTAAAATTAAACTTATTTATAATATTACTTATGTTTATAATCTACAGACTATGTTATTTTACCACACATTAGTAAATAGACTATGCTTTTAGGTACCTAAATCTGAGTACATGATGGTTTAATTTAAATTAATTAGGTACCTAATTATCAAGGAAAATGTGAGATGGGATGGGCATTATTGGTACCATTAGGTAGGTAGTCTTACTTAAAGAAAAATAAAGTAATTGCTTGTAAAATATTGCCTAATAGGTATTGAATTAAAAACATTAAAACATTAAATCCTAATTGAATAATACTATATCAAATGTCGTCATTACATCTCAGTATTAGATAGTATCGCTATTCAATCTCCTGTGAATCCGAACTTGGCTAATTACGCTGAAACTTCCATCGTCAGCGTCTGATATAATTACCAAGCTGTAGGACTGTCTAGCTATACGAGTAATACAATTTTGGCTTTATTTTATATCAATTTAAATAATTAAATATGCTAATAATGTGGATAAAAATATTTACTGCCCATATTTTTGGCCAATATACAGGGTGTTCTAAGAAGTATGGATATACTGAAGCCAGGAGGTAGAGGACCTAGAGGGCTATCCGAATCACCCCCATGTATGTTATGCGATTTTTCGTATTTTCGGAGTTATGAAGTTTTTTTTTAAATTTCACCTATTGCCGAGTAGGTACGATGAGATTTTTATTTATGGTGACGTGACTTTTGCGGTAGATGCTTGATTTTTTTTTGTGTGCTAAGCTGGATAGGCCAATTCAGTACCTATGGTAACATTTACTATCGTTAGATCTTTGAATGGAATAAAAAAAAGAATTGAATGTCAAGAAGATAAAATTACCCAGTATGTTCACAACTTCAAGGGCCCGTAAAAAAATAAAATCACATAAAAAATATATTCGTTTGGCTTTCTTCCCCTTTTTCGATAAATGGGCTATCTAACACCGAAAGAATTTTTCAAATTGGACCAGTAGGTAGTGCCCACAGATCACAGAAACTAAAGGTCTCTATGGTAGTGCCTGACATAAGCGCGCGTTCAAACATACAAACTCTTCAGTTTTGTAATATTAGTATAGATAATATAATAATATGAAATGATTTTAGCATATTTTCATAAAAAATATAATGCCACGCATTATGAACATCTTTTCCTGCTTTTGCAACATCATTAAATGCTGATCCCCTTCGATTGTTCGACCTTTCTCGATAAAATTGATCATCGAATTTAAAAAAATATAATTAAATTCGAAACAGTAACTAGGTATTATTATTATTTATTAGCCTTATATTATTCTGCCTATAGGTATATTCCTATCCTATAGGCAGAATAATATAAGGCAGAATTATATCCCTGTGGCCTAAACTAAAATAAAGTTTATACATACAGAATTAAGAATGTAACACTATAAATCAGCACGCCCCAACATTTAATTAAAATAATATTAACGAACGTAAACTAATTCAAAGCTGAGACGTAATTATTAAGAGATAATGATGTTTTATTGAAAAACTTTGCGCTCGACTGATTAAGATTAGTTTGAAACTTGCATAATAATTCAGATGGAGCGATTTCACACAACATGCTAGACGCGAGTCGCGGGTGTGGAGTTATGTTTGCCTGGATGCGACATTTAATAAACGAGTAAGTTTTAAAAATAATTCGTATTATGTGGGAGAAGAAAAGCGCCAAAAATCCGTCTTCTTTACATAAACGATAGGTAATATAAATTTTACATAAAAACCAATATTTTGATTTGAAATGTAAATGTAGGTATGTTAGTATTTTAAGGTAAAGTGGGATAATAGATAATGTGCACATGATCTGCCGAATTAACCAGTATCAATGTGACGCTTGTTTTATAATATTTAAAAACTTAAATAAGTACATTCCGTTAGCGGTTAGGTGATTAAACTGTATAGCCGTATAAGTGTGTGTGGCTTAAATTTATAAGTCAATATTAATGTTCCGTACAGGTTGAGCAAAACACAAGTAATCGCGAAATAAGTGTCACATCCAGCAAACTTTAACTCTGTAAACCGCGAACATCTCGGTTCCTTAGCGTTTGTAACAAGTTGTAATGAATTGGATGAATTTACAAGTTAATGTTTAACGCTTGTGGCGGCCTGATAGCTGGTTATAAGTTAATTTAACTTTAATCTGCATTAACTTACCTCCTGTATGTTGTTAATAAGCGTGGAGTTTTAGTCATTATTATTAGTACATATTGATTCAAGATCTATTTGTAGAGCGGTAATAATAAATATACCAGTAGAGAAATTAGAAAATAAATGTGAATAATAGCCTAAGGCTAGATTTTAATTTTTTGTAAGCTATTGCATAGCCTCTATCAGGGCCGTCAGCGCGGCGACCGAATGTAAAAATTCCTTAACGAAAAAACCTAACGCCCCCCACAACAAACGGCACAGCGATGCGATGCTATAGCTTTACCGGTGCAGTCCTCGAGTGCCACACGTATTTTTTTTCCTTCGAATTGCATGTAATATTCTATTAACGCTTGATCGGACTATCTATCTTCATAAAAAACACATGTATTTCTCAACTTACTTTGTTCCTTCCTATGCCCATGAATTTGATGATGTCAGAATTTGAAAGAACTTGACTAAAATACGTTACAGAGATATTTAAAATCATCTGTAATTCTTTATGAACTATATAGTTATGCTCTCGTTTTAAACTCTAGTCACAGAATACATAATAGTAGCTAAACGCTACAGAACGGACACTCTCCGCCTCCCGCCAAAATTAAACACCTCACCCCGCGCGATCGTGATTAAAATGGGCCACATTTTTCTGCAAGGACGATACGCAACGAAGATTGACAACATTAATCAAATTGACTTAAAGTAATTTTATTATTTTGGATTTGTGATTATCGTTTTTCGTAGAAAATGGTTAGATATTGTGCTGTTTACGGATGTATTTCATCAGAAAAACGCGAATTTTTTTTACGCTAGTCACAAATGTGCCAACCATAAAGCGTTAACACACACATTTGCAGTCTCTACAGTGTGACTGTCAAAACGATAATTTTGTATGGAGTGTCCGGGGTGTGCTCTAGTTATGAATAAACTAAATGTAGAAGAAACAAGTGTTATTTATGTGCTTTTTATCTGGGTCACAATAAAACAAAATATATCATTCAATCCCAATATATTTCACAACGATAAAATAAAAATCCAATACAAAAATAGCAACAAAATATACAATTAAGTCAACAAGCCTAGATATTATTTAGCACCTACAATCCATCACAATACTTAATATTATTCACATAACATTATTGCATACAGAACTTGAAAATAAAAACTTTACAAATCATTTTACACGTTTTCGCTTCGCTTCGCTTTCGCAAAGGAATCACATATAAATATGAATTGGTTCTTCCCGATGTCTATTTGTAATAGAAAAAGGTTTAAAACAGTTTACTTAAATAATAACATTTAAAACAAAACATTGTATTTACATTTCTTTTTACTGGTGTCTTTTAAGTGCATGATATAATATTGTTAAAAACTTTGTAAACCACTATTGTTTATTGCAATTGCTATTAAATATACTTAATTCTTATTTATTTTTTAACTATTTTGTGAGTATTATCAGCTATGTGTAGGTAAAAATAAATATAATAAGCGTGCGTTTATATTGAAACAATAATAAAAAAACGTACTTTAACAGCGCCATCTAGTAAAAAATCTACGCAACTTTTGAACTGTTTCAAACATTATTTATGCAAAAATAATATTATAAATGCGAAAGTTTGTGGGATGAGTGTGTGTGTGTGTGTTTGTTACTCTTTCACGCAAATACTACTGAACCGATTACAATGAAATTTAGCACACTTATAGAGGGTAACGGGAAAGGGAACTATGCGGGTTTTCCTTTGAAAACGCAGGCGAAGCCGCGGGCGGTAATCTAGTGCAAATATAAAACTAGATAAAGAAAATCAATACACCTTTATAGCCTACCAATACCCAAATTAATACAAAATCAAACTAAAACTCAAACTCAATTAAGTTTTTAAAACTTTCACTAACCGTAAAATATATGCGTAATTTATTTTCGTCACAGACACTATACCACATTAAATATTTTTTAAACATATTATTCCTAATGTTACGAATATAAATATTAAAATTGTAAGATCTTTGAAAATTAGAAAGGCATTTTATTTCAATCCATTTTAAAACATAAAATAAATAGAAACCTAGAACAACAAAAAGTAATGTTTTATATCATTTTTCTTTGCTCAGCTTTTTTTATTCAATTTTAAAATATAAATTTTTACATCACTTAAGGTAAAAGCATCAGTAGATGACCACTTAAGGAGACAGAATATTCTTTTTAAATGTTTGACTTTAATTATCATATGAATTCAGTAAGTTTCTTTTTTTGGAAACCCTGTGAAATGTGTTTTAACATATGAACAAGCATTTCACCACGTACAATGGTCGAATAAACTTAAAAAAAATTAAAAATGTTCTTATATTAGAAATTTAGTAGTTGACCATCTAAAAACTAGAAGATGACCATATTTTGCATCAGTAGGTGACCACTCAGATGCTACAATTTTAATTGGGTTATTTGTTAAATAAGAAGCAATAAGATGAAAAGATAACGTTTTATTTGAAATATAATTAGGCCTTTTTAAGCCTATAATTTAAATAAAAACAAGGTTCTAAAAGACCCGACAGATGGTTATAAAACAAAAGGACACTGTCAAACACAAAGCGTAAACGTCAAACTTTTTGCCAAATTTATCATATCAAGGAATGTATCTCTGGAACATCATATACATTTCTCGTAGAACTGGTCTTCTTGGGAGCCTCTATATGAGCAACTACTGCATCCCAGGGATAGTCGAGCACATCTTTATGCCATTTTTTGCCATTTTTTGCACCCAGTCGCATATTTTATGCTCCTCTTCTGGTGTAAGGATGGATGTCGGACCCATTTTTCGTTCCATCGGTGACTTCCCTTTTACTTTATTTGTAAGCGTTATTCTTGGTAGGTACACCGAACTTTTTTGCAGCCGTTCGTATTGGTGTTTTATGAAGACGAACATCGTTCACTGCTGCAAGCATTGCAGCTTCAGTATAATTTAGGAATGCGCCCCTTTTCCCAGGCATCTACAAGATAAAAATTGGTTTTAGTAATAGACCATAGCCATAAATTCGTACCATAAAGTTAGTCAACTACTAAAGAAAATCAATCTATTGTTAAAGTAAATAAAATAGTTTATTTTAATTAATTATTATATGCAGTATATTTAAAAGATACAGAACATAATCAAAAGTTGACCACCATGGTCAATTACTAGAAAATCATAGTCAAACGGTAATTCGGTAATGGACCACCATGGTCAATTACTAGAAAATCACAGTCAAACGGAATCAGTATTGGACCACCCCCACATCTCAATTTTGTCAACAAATCTTTAAATTTTAATTACCCTGTCATTTAAATAAACCATAAACGAATAAAAAACGAAAAACACTTACCGTCAACAAGGTGACAAAGTTCCTAGTATTCAGCTTCAAACTTTTTCAATCTCTACGAATATTATTACAAAAACGAATTTATTGATTTTATGGTCCGTCACTCAACAAACAACTGACAACCATTTACTATATTTGACAGATATGGATGCGCAATTTTCGCGCCTATTTGACCAGATAGCAGCACTAACTACTTATTAACGAATGAGTTTTTAAAATTGCCGCGAATTCTTATTATAACGGTTTATGTGCATTCGCGGTCAACTACAGGTACATGGTCAACTACTAGTGACTTTACCCTAAATATGGAATGGTTATAAGTTAAGTCCAATGTATATTTTTATTGCTTTTGTTACTTGCATCAATGAAAGATATTCAAACAATATCTTTTATTTTATTTATCTAATGAAAATTTATTGGGTAAATTATTTTATTGCATTAAGCGATGATTTTTTGTATATAAATTACATAATAATATTGCTATTTCATACCAGTCAAAGCAAAAGAGAATATTTTTCTACAAAATTTTACATCACGAAAAAGTCAGTCAAAAAAGCCTTTCATACTATCCGATAAATTTATATCGTATCGGATAGTACGAAAAGGACTTAAAGTTTTTCAAGCAAGAGTGACTCTTTGCTTGAACATTTGTTGCGCTATTGCATTCTGGTCTGAAGATAGTGGTTCGCCCCGGAACCTCTTGTATCTGAAAAAATATATAATATTAAGTTTTATAGTATTCCAATGCTTTATAAAAGAGGAGCTTATAAAGAATAGAATAAATGCGATCACAAGGCCGATCCCGTTCTTAATTTTTCATTGAGAAAATGTTTATTTAATATGACAAAAACTAATCATAAACAATAATTTAAGGAGGAATAAGAAAGAAAAACTGATGGTTCGCTTTTTTAGAACTTGTTAATCACCTAAA
>CAJQZM010038234.1:0-33464 GCA_907164665.1 Colias nastes | reverse complement strand
ATGTCTGAATACCCTTTTATCATTTTTAATGCTTTCTTCTGCTACTACGAATTTCCGGGTTATTTCTTCCAAATTGTGGCAGTCTCTCGTCTTTGTAGTATCCCCACGGAAAAAATCAATAGGGTTTATGTCCGGGGACCGTGGAGGCCAGGCTAAAGGGCAAAGATACCCTGAAAGATGGATTGGTCGTTGCAGCCTGCGCATGCGCCGGTGACGCCTGCCTTAAAGCCTGGCCTCCACGGTCCCTCGACCTAAACCCCATTGATTTGTTTCAATGGGGATACTAAAAAGACCTCGGCTACTTGAGAGAATGCCACAATTTGGACGAAATAACCCGGAAATTCATAGTAGCAGAAGAAACCATTAAAAATTATAAAAGGGCATTCCGACATTTAAAAGACAACTTTTTACGGTGATGTCGCACTTGCATTGAGCAACAGCGGCGTTATTTTAAAAATTTCTGGTAATTAAACACCTATTTATTGCTTTTAATTTGGTCTTAATGATTTCAATTTTTCGATTGAAGCCTTCTGAATAATAAAATGAAATTTTTAGGGTAGCTACCTGATAGATAGAGCAAGTTTTTAAAAGCCAAATGGAAAACTTTTTTTATGTGATTTAATTTTTTTATGGGCCCTTGAAGTTGTGAACATACTGAGTAATTTTATCTTTCTTGGCATTTAATTCTTTTTTTTATTCCATTCGAAGATCTAACGATAGTAAATGTTACCATACTGAATTGGCCTATCTTTCAGCTTAGCACACAAAAAAAATCAAGCATCTAGCGCAATAATTCACGTCACCATAAATAAAAATCTCATCGTACTCAACGATAGATGAAAAATTGAAAAAAATGTCATATCTCCGAAAATACGAAAAATCGCATAACATACATGGGGGTTATTCGGATAGCCCTCTAGGTCCTCTACCTCCCAGATTCCGTTCATCACTACTTTTTGGGACACCCTGTATATATATACAACACTTATTTCGAATTCTTAATAGGTATGTAGAAAAATATTGAATTGATTCGATGTTAATATCAAATCAATATTTTTCTGTCATTCAAAAGAAACGGAAATTTATGTCGCACATGGAAACGTTTCAAATCCTGTTGGGGTACTTCCTGTTGACCTACAATATGAAATTGGCACGAATCTATATTAGCAAAATATGGTCTTGGGTGATATATTGTATATTTAATGTGACGAAATAAATTAAACAATACCTATGTGATTATGAACTTATTTCCAGTAGTCCAGGTTATCCTAAATTTCATTGCAAACTTAATTGCAAATCAAATCCAATGTAAATATGAAATTCCCGCGACAAATGTCATCCCTAAACTACTTATTACGGAACCCTCGGTACATAATTTAACTCTTGACTGACATTTTTTCATAACAGTGACAGAAACAAGCACCTGTACATATCCAAGCCATATCAAGATTATCAGAAAGTAACGTCAAGTGCCATGTTAATAATCATGTTCCACTATCACTTCTGTTGAACGTACAAGCAGGAGCGAACTTTCTTGCTTTCATGCTTGTACATTACGATAAGAAGGCGTCATTATATTTGAATAAATAATTACTTTCTATTAGGTGCTTATAGATTACAACATAATTACAGTCATCAATCAAAGCGTTCGATCTAAAATATAAATAGAGGAACCATTGTTATCAACCATTGTTATTAACGATTCATCAGCCCTAAAAGTTACATCTGACGTACCATTTGTTTTAGCGTCCAAAGCTAAAAATTACATGGAAACAAATTGTGTTTTATATACCGCTACATTAGTATTATTAATGTGAAGGCTTCACAAAAGGATGCTTATCACATGTTGAAAGTCCATATACATCGTAACGAAACAGGTGCCGTAAGCTGTACGCAGTCGGACATATTATGAAAAAAGCTTAAAAGAAGCGCCGCCGCGGCCGCCCGGCCCAAGCTAGAAAACGGGTCGAACGCCATCATATATGCGTCATAAATAAATTATCCAGCCTCTCGTTTGCATATAGACAACGAGATTATATCTACAACTTTATTTTTACGAAAATGGTTTCACGAAAAACAAAGCGGGCTGATTATAACACTGTCAAAGATTCTTGAAAGTTTTTGCGTAACCGATGTTTTATGACAGGGTCTTAAAGCTAACCTTGAATATGTTAAAAACTCAAAGAAAATTATTTATTAGGAAGCCAAGAAAAATGAGTGGTTTGATTTGAGTATTGAATAAAAAATATTCAGCGTAACAAATATTTTATGTCTTCCATTGTTCATTTGTGTATTTCGGGATGTATTTGTCTTTAATTTCATTTTATTGTTATTTAGTAAAAACATTCCCCAATTTCATGATATCGAAGCATTTTCTTATATTTATACTTTAAAGGAGATGAAGAGGGAGATGGGGTGCCTAAGAAATAAAAAATAAATATAGAACTACATACATGCATAACATTTTTGTAAGTAATACAATTCTGTAAATAAATACAATAAAATATAATGTTTTAGTAGTAAAAATATTTGCGAAGTACAATAAGTACAGATAGAAAACCCCAATTTCATGATACGGTTATTGTCACGAACGTTAGCAGTAAAATAAAATGTGTTTTTCAAATAAATAGGATTTCTAGTGAAACAAAAAAATAAACGTGTAATCAAAGTGTAGCAAAAATTGCAATTCTCTCGTTTTCATGATACGGCATTTAAGCGAGCAGTACCATGGGAACGAGTCGTTAAGGAAGTTACTGTGAGCGGTAATGTTCCGAATTCTGTTCATTTTCCAATATACATTTTATTTTGTTTTAAAGTAGAAATTATAAAATTTTATATACGTAGATTTTTTATACGTAGAATTCGAGTAGCTAAGTTGTGGAGTATATTAGTTAACTCTCACAGCATTTATTATGCGCTGAAGGGAAAAAGGAAAGACGTCGATTGCTAAAATGCTTTGTATTAATTTTTAATAGTCTACTAATTTGCATGTTGTTTTAAACTTTACATGTTGCTTTAACATCTGCTATCAATTAATACTGATTCTTATTTTATGTAAGGCACGTTTTCATTTGCACATGCCATAAAAATACAGGGAGTACTTAATTGATGAATTACAATGTAATTTTCAATAATAACTCACTGCAAAAAGTACTCTCAATTTCACTAATGAGATCTGAAGCATCTTGTTTCTTAATAGCTTTTTTTGCTCAAGTACGTGTAATGTAAACTGCCAACCATTGTACAGTTCCCCTACGTCGGCTAAAGGCGAGTGTCCATAGAGTGTAATTGAATTGAAAATCCTGTTATTCTATAGGGTGCCTACTTAGCTTATTTCACACGCATATCCCGTATGAATTATTTTTCAAGAATTGTTATTTTTGGTATAATATGTGCAGTCCTTGTGTGCAGAACCCTTACCCAAAAGTTTTTAATTGAACCAATTCATTTTGATATTGTGCACACACCACAGCAAAGGAGCCATTCGATATTTTCTCAGACTTCTCTTACCCATTCGGAACCTTATTACGTCAAGTATGTAAATTCACAAATACACAAAAATAAAATATATGCTTTGCCATGTCTTTTTTGAAGATTTTCAAGACGTAAGATTTCGTTCGGATGTGAAAACACATTATCAATATTGACTGATATTTTAACACTGTAATGCCAGTAGTACTGTGAAAATGCTGCCATTGCAAGTGTCAGTCAGCAAATACAGTCGATATTGCATTCTGACAGGTTATTTCTAGCAAAGCATTGATTGATTGAGTTTGTATTTAAACAGTTTTTGCAGTCATCCATTTGTAGTATGTCGATTTTTGTAGTGATAAGGTACTGTATAATTCATGATTTATAACTCGGACCATATCATCGTATATGTGCTGTCTTAATACCTAATAAATCAGCCCTGTCTAGTCCAGTAGTGCTTGACCCTGATGTAATACGTTAAGAGGCTTACGAGTGAGGTGCGAATCCAGATTTGGACTTTCAGTACACAGAAGGATATTCCGTTGAGTGCTGTGTGCAGACGGATTTATTAGGAACTATCTTTGATTTGGAAATTGATAGATTTGTGGAATTCATTAACATTATATGAATTTTAATCGGATTTCACATGTTGCTGTGATCTAATTCACACATCATTGTCACTTTTGAGGTATAAATATTACGCAGAGGATATGTTCGTAAAAAATTAATAGCAAATTCAACAATAAACATTTAACATATTTATTCAACTAGACTTCGTTTAGAAGAGCTTTTGAATCGTTAAAATACAGAAAAAATATACACGACGGTTTATAACTGTTTAGAATCTTCATTTTGTTCCATCTGGTGTACTGTAAAATTTACTTGAAAAGTTGAATTTTCATATAATATGACGTTTTATGAACTTCATTTTCAAATGCTGAAAGCAGTCCGGGATAAGAATTTCAATATATTGGGGGTTGGGGACTATAAAATGTCAAAATAGTAAAATAAAACTTTTTAATATCTTTTGTTCTTTCTTACAAATTCATATATTTTTATAGAGTACCTATAGGTTTTTTAATTTTTTGTAATTTTCGTCGATTCCCACTATTTATACATACATTCCCTTAACATTTCATTCAACACTATTCGAATCTATTTACATACGTTCCTAACATAATGTACGAATTTGTACTTATTCCATTTCACTACCTTCAGATGGTGGGGAACGTGGTGGTCTTCATCTGTGTGAACGTGGTGGGAGCTCTAATGCACTCCTTGATGGAGACGGCTCAGAGACGCGCCTTCCTGGACACGAGGAACTGTATAGCGGCCAGATTGGATATGGAAGATGAAAATGAAAAATTGGTAAGGCTTAGTTGGAAGGAAATTTGCTGAGGAAAAAGCTGCTAAGTTCTGATGTTAATGTTGTCTGTGTAGAATACTGTAAGCGCGTGGGTGACATATTGGGTAATTTTTTTAAGTTATTACGTTTTACAAGGATATATATAATATGTATCAGCTAGTAGCAAAAACATATTTGTAAAATATGTTAATGAGGATCTAGACTTGCCAAAATATCGTTGTAAAATAGAATATTGTAGTAATCATTGTCGGAACTAGAACACCAATAAGATCGTCAAAATATGAAAGTAAGTAGACTAAGCCCCAAGGAGGTTATAGTTTTGCATACGCTGAGTACGTAAAAAATACTTATAAAATTCCAGACGATTTTTTTTGACCAATAGATGAATTCTTAAAACTCTATGTGTACACCCCTAACAAGCAACCCGATCAACTTTGCCACTCGCAGGTGAGCTATCGTTTATGTGGTATATGATTATGTTTTCATAGACAAAATGCTCACATTAGCAAAGCGGTATATGCCGGCTGCTATAAGCTAGAGACGAAAACATGGATTTTACGGAAAAATTAAGCAAAAAATTTTTGGCGTAATTTTGTTGTTTAAGCATTTTTTACGTGATCAGTGTATGCAAAACTACAAGTCCCTTCGCGCTTAGTATACCAATAGTGGGACACCCTGTATATCTCCAGAAATTATTAATATTGCCTGAATATAAGTGTTTTCCTTGTTGTAAAGACAAATAAAATGAAGGTATAATATCATCGGTGTTAATATAAATTTAGTGAACCGACGGCTCGGCTCCGTGGTCCTCGGCTTATCATTTATGTATGTGGCTAGGTGTAATATATTATGTCACTTTGTACCATATTGAGTATATTTAATACTTCGTACATTCAATTTAATTAATAAAATGAAGCTAATTGGGTCAAAGGGCCCAAAGTGTTTTAGTAATCGCTGCAGATTATAAAAAAAATGAATTTATATTTATAGTATATTTCATGCTGTTCATAATGCAAAATCTCTCCTTTGATTAGAACCCGTGGGTTTCCTCGTGGAGAAGCATAATCGTAGTTTAATTAAATTTCTGCGGTAGAGTTGTAAGAATATTAAAACAAAAATTGTAAGTACGTGGGTGTGAACAGGATTCGTGGTAGATTTTCCTTATTTTTAGCAATAACTAGCTGCGCTCCGCGGTTTCACCCGCGTGGTGACACTTCTGTTGGTCTTAGCGTATGATTTTTAGCCTTATAGCCTTCCTCGATAAATGGGCTATTAAACACCGAAAGAATTCTTCAAATCGGACCAGTAGTTCTTGAGATTAGCGCGTTCAAACAAACAAACAAACTCTTTAGCTTTATAATATTAGTATAGATATGAATTGAAAATGTTTTGTAAACAGGAAAGGTTGCTTCTATCGGTGTTACCGCAGCACGTCGCTATGGAAATGAAGAACGATATCATATCGCCGGTCGAGGGGCAATTCCACAAGATCTACATACAGAAGCATGAACAAGTTAGGTGAGTGGTTTGTTATTTTGTGTGTTTGTATGTTGGTAATGCTATCTTATAAAATCGTATTTTTTGGCTGACTTTAAACCAGGACTGATTGAAACAATGAATACACATAGATTGGCATAGGTACTTAATTTGTTTCAGTTATATTATGTAGTTAAAAGTAAGTTCAACAATGTTACCGCACTGTATCTTTTTCAATTACTTTATGCACTTAAAATGAACTGAAAATTTACTTTCTCGTAAACGCCGATCCTTTTAATCCATTATGCAGTTGAAACGCGCTTTCGAGTCGATATATGAAATGAAGAAGATTCTAGCTTTTATGATTCCACATGATTCTTTGTTACTGTACGTTGCGACCTAAATTTAAGGCGATATGAGTATGAAGTACATCGGCGTACTTTATGACGTTAATAAAGTTAAAAGTACTTTTGCCGAATAGAGAGAAATATTTCACAAAGTCCTGCTGGCAATCTTACTTTTTGTACGCCTAAAATTATATAACATAATTTATATGCACGTTTAATATTCGAAGATAAGATTATTTCAGTTGCGGTTACATGCACATAATGACGTTCATATTTCACCATATAAGTTATCAATACAAGTTAATCGTTATCGATTTCGCAGTACTTACATTTGCTCATCACTATCGGAGCCCTTTTGGCTACTGTCCAATTCTATACTATATTCAATGCGCCGGACATATTTCTTTGCCATTGATAAGGCTGTATAATACGTGACTGGGATTATGATCGTATTTCAATCTTGTCGTTAGTTTTCTTTGAGCTCAAAAGAAGTTGTTTGATTGAAGTCGATATACGCCATAATCCATATAATGTTTGTGATATTAATCAAAATGGTCTTCGACAACGATGGACAAACATTTTCTTATAAAATAATAAGAATGTTTACTATTTGAATAAGGAATGAATAGCTATGTCACTCACAATTACAAGATTGGCATATTGATTGATATTTTGATTAATCCAGTATATTTGATTCAAAACTTGTAATATATTCGCTTCTGAATAAACGGCGCGACGTTCGTAAATACCAATATTGGAAAACTGTGACAAATGGCAGGTCTTAGGGATTAATACACCTAAGATTGATCGTTCCTCTGACATATTTATAAGGTCTTGTCTCGGCGAAAATACGTTTGTTTGAAGTAGGTAATCGTGCTAAAACGCTATGAAGTAGGGATATACCTAATGGATTCTATTACACATGCCGAGAATATTCTATTAAAGATATACTCGTAAATGGAAAGACTTATGGCCGGTTTCACAAATTGTTGATAGGTACTACATTCTATTTAGATTAATATATGAAAATATACCTCTAAGAAGTAAGTGTAAAGTGGAAATAAATGAAAGAATGAGATCTAAATGTCACACGTTAATAAATAAATTTGTGTTGAATGGAAGACATAGAAGCTCCAAAATACGCTGTCCTTTAATGTGGATCTGATCCAGGAAGATATGCAGAGCGATGCAAGACTCTCTGATAGGTATACCAAATTAATAAAGTACTTACAATTTATAATAAATAGATTTGTCATATTGCAATAATCGGAATAATGAAAATCAGAAGCGGTGCAGAAAATTTCTTGGCAATAAGTTTGGTTTCCTTTTAACATCTTGGCGTTCGGTTTCATTTAGTATCGACACTTATTTAACAGTTCGTGCCAGCGGTATTCGAACAATACTTCAGCGAAATGTAACAAAAGTATTGAAAATTTTATAAAATAATGTGTTGACTAATACATAGAATTTACAGAAGTTATGTCTATTTCAAGACATTATTTTTTATACTTTCTGTAATAGTTCTGTCAATCACTTGTTGAAAAACATTTACTATAAAACTCCTATAGAAATAATATGTCACTGACTTTATCCCCTATCTTACGTATACATATATAAGGTCTATTTCAAGAATTTATCTTTTTTCGTTTTTCGTTACAGTTCTGCAAACCCCTTGTCGAAAGACATTTACTATAAAACTCTGCAAAGTCGCATAAACGCGTAAATACGTCCACAACGAGCGTTTTATTCGAGCTTAGTGTTTGGCATTATCACCGGCAGCCAAACGATCCGCTCGTTAAGATTAATGCCTTATCGCGTACTAATTACCGGCCTGCGGTTATGTGGAATGTTTCACTGCTGCTGTTCAAAATGCAGCGTGTTTGTGTTGGTGTATTATTTTCACACATTGCTCCTGTTGTATGGAAAATGATACGGTATGGTGTCCAGTGGCAAATCATGTCTTTTAGTAATGTTTGGAACACTGAAATAGCCTGAATTCATAAATTTTTAGAGTTCGTAAACAACAATATAAATAGCAGAAGCAATTATTATATATAAAAGATTTTATAAACGTAGAAATAAAGCAGTTAAGACATCTAGTCTCTAGAAGTATCCAATTTCGCGAAATTTCCTGAATTTATCCAAGAAGAAAATGAGACAGCTGCAGTTTATATTGCTGATGTTATTCGTATAAAGTTCATAAGTTTATGTCATATCATAAGACTTGTTACTTACAAGATGGTTTATTGTATTCATTTTATGGATTGTTACTTTTATTAAAGACAATAAATTTAAAATTTAAACTTCTCTTAAAATCATCTTTAATTGTGTAGACTGTAGACGATAATTGTTACGCTTTTTGCACGGGTATATAACGTTACATTACTTCATTTTCTCATAATGTTGATAATAATTTGGAACTACCATGAAAACCATCACACTACAAAATGTCATTTGCTCATGCAATACTTGTTTTAAAGTACATATTTCAACAATGTGATATCAAAAATAACAAATTACCGTATTTCAAGCGTTAATCATTCATTTGAGACTAACCTTTCATACAAAGGTATCACTCATCAAGGAAGGTTACATGTCAACTTGAGGTAAAGTCGAAAATGAGGCTAAACGTAATAACACGCTTTATTTCTATTAATATTTAATGTTATGCCTCTAACGCCCTTGTAATTCGGAGCATATTAATGGAAGTGGCTATAAATTCTTTTATTTGATGTTTATAGTCGCGAAAACTATTTACGTACTAAAGATCTGCTAATGTCTGTTTCTTTCAGTTCGTCCAATGTTTTTATTTGATAAGTTTATCAATTATCAATAATGGGCTCTTATCTTTCGAGGCTTTCTCAGAAATTATTCGTAATCAAAGTAAACTTTGTAATTTGGCTATTTAATTTGTCTGTATACTAAGAACTTGACGAATCAAAAATTAACTTTTATGAATACGTCCTCTAGTTTGACCAAAATTGAGACGAATTAGCGATACAGCTTTATTCGTACACTGACTCAAGTTCACAATTTCAAGCTACATAGTGCTACATAATAAACAGTACAATACAACGAAATACTTTTTATTTTTTCCAACAAATTGCTTAATCATTATGCAATAAACTGGAACTGCATGAATTTGTCAACGAGGGACGGTGCCCGAGATCCGCCAAGTGTCTTTAGTGCGCAGTAATGAATGTGCTTCGTTGAGCTTTTTACACTTATTCAAGTAATAAATTGTATTTTTTATTACATTTTATTATGAGATTGGGAGCAACTTTGATATAGATGTCTTTGAATGTTATTAATTCCGATTGGGATTATATAATGGTTAATATCAGTGAATGAAAAGTGAATCTATCGAGCGTTATCCCATAATGAGATAATGTTATTTGACAGGAAGTAATTTTGCCTTTGCAAATTGAATTGCATAAATTGTAACCTAATGTTCTACGAGGTTTATATATATAGATAGCCAAATAAATAGTCCATAATTATATTTACATTTCATTAATACTATAATCGTATAACGCATAAAAATTCAATCATAAAAAGCATGTCATTGAATATATGCAATAGTTATATTAATCATTTGTATTGTAACGTCTCATGTAAGTGGAATTTCGTCTTTCGAAAATCTTTAAATCATTTTTACTTTAATCAACCTGTGAAACAAAAAGTACTATTAAAATACGTAGTACCTAACTACCTATAACACCTATAGTTGTAATTCATTGCTTCAATAATGATCACGATCAATCAAACACTCTCCTATATAAAACTGTTACAGTCAATTGGAATTTTTATTGCATCAAGTACAAGACGCAGTAGGCGGTGGATAAATTAACACGGATTAAAACTACACTCGATATATAGTCGGATACGTTTAGCAGGATATTTACTTTGTTGTGCTAATATTAACTCAATGATACAATCAGAGAGAGGAATGTACGAAGTAAGCGTATATGAAACAAATTAGTTGTCCCTTTGGAAGTCAGCTTATACGTAGGTACATATTTGTATGTCTTATTATTGGATGACTAGTCACTATTGATAGAATTCTGTTGTTATCTTAATGATATTTATTTTAACCATTGGTCGATTTCTTTTATATTTATCTCAACTATTATATATTTGATCGACCTCTAAAGTGTCATCAGTCGTAATAAAACGAACAGGAAAATTAATTTTACACTCAATATGATCGTTTCAAGACCCAGACAGGTCAATAACTAAAGGTATTTCGTAGTTCCTTCCACTGTGAGAGTCGACACCATCAGACGGCTCGAGAGTTATATCCTTTGTTCCTGTTCCAATAGTGCTTGTGCCCACTCAGCCGCTCTGTGGTGTCTACAGACCAATTGATTAGTTCAAACAAGATTCAAATACACTCGCCGCTAAAAGTTTGTAGTTGGGTGTCGAGTACCTGTTTACTATGGGATGGAGGGCTATAATTCCTATGGTCCAGAGTGTTTATAATTCTGGGTTGGTATGTTGCGGTATTGTCAGTTTTGTCACACTATGTTTTCTCAAAAAGAAAAGTTCATTCATTGCATGTTGGAGGTCAATTATTATAACAGAAATATCAAAATTCAAAACCATAACATATAAAAGTCTAATTGATTAGAATCTAAAAAACTAACCTGCTTACGCTTATATCGCTCGTTCGACTGTATCAATATTTTTATAACGTTTACGACTGAATAGTATTCTTACGATTATGTTGTGAAGCCGTAAAGATTTACGGTCTATTTTTATGCGCAACTCCATATTAAATACGAGTTCCGTTTTTATCATGTTTGTGCCACAAGCTTTTTGAAAAGTAAAGTTGCTTCAGGTGCGTACTAGCGTGCTTATCAAAAACCCTTCATGTATGTCGTTAGCATTCTGCTATAGTTTCATACGATATGAAAAACTACCAGTTGACTTTGATAAAATATACTCCACATTCTTCAAATAAATGTAAATTCATTTCACGATTAAATTTGCCATCAAAATAATGTTTAAATTCCTTTACTGTTGCAAATTCAAAATATACATTATCTAGTGAATAGGTTAAATATCTACGAGTACATGGATATCTTAATAATAATCATTTATGAGACTTATCAAGAACAATGTTCACGTAATACTTGCTTACACAACGACCCATGTTAGATGACACAGGCCGGTATTTACGTGCCTTTTTGCTGGCGCCGCAAATTCTAGACGGTGACACGGGACCGAATCATAACCTAATAACTTTTTATATCGTTTAATTCATGAAAGAAAGTATAAACAGTGATGTTTGGACGAGCTATATTTTAGCCTTGGATATTTTGATTTGTAGACGACAAACTATGATGTCAATTGTCAACACCCACTGAGTGACGGAGCGTCGCGGTCGTGTCGAGTGCCATCAAGAGTGCCATACTTTATATCTAATGAGATTGTACACAAGCTGGAATAGATTAATTACATAATGCAAGATCCAATCTTATTATGCCTTCTGTTTATGTATGGAACATTAATACGCTGTCCTAAACTATACACACGGCTATTTATTCTAGTCAGTTTAAATAATGATCTATTTGTATGATGAAGTACCGATTATTAAAGTACACAAAAAATTTGGAAGTTCGTCAAATAGCAAAATGCCCACATTTCCTTGATATCCAGAATAGAATTTGGAGTAGTTGACATTTCATTGGCTTCGGACCAACCTTGTTTTAGTCAATTTTAATGTTTACGCATATGAATATGAAGCTTTTATGCTAGATAAATAGTTGAGATTTCTCAATCTGGTTTGGTTTAAATTCCGACGCTATAAATAGTGTTTCCCAAGATACCCTTCAAGTTGCAAATAATGTGAAAGATAACGGTCTCGTCACATCGGGTTGTTAATTCCATTAACTATGTACCTAAATTCCATCGTCAGTTGATTGAGTTCATATTGCTATGAAAAATCTTGTATTGATTTAGTGGCGTGTGTGTTCATCATTACGGCAGTATCTGCTACATATAACCTAAGTATACGTGCATTACATTTTGTGCTATGAAAGTACCTATATTTAATGTATTGTTTGCACGGATAGAAAGGTTGTAAGACTTATAAGGATTATATAAAGGGATAAGATTAGCTCATGGTTGACCGCGAACATTTGCGGTTGCGTAACCCTTCCTCAATGGATTAGGGAAACGGGATTGATTAACAAATTGTCAAGGAAGATGTTTTTATTCTCCGATTTCAGTTGTCGGATATTCTATGAAAACAATTTCTACGAATAACTTCTTAACGTTGTTTCATTTAATGTGATACATGTTTTCCTTATAGTATCTTTTACAGTCGCATTTTTAACCGACTTCAAAAAAAAGGAGGAGGTTATCAATTCGGCCGGTATGTTTTTTTTTGTGTATGTACACCGATTACTCCGAGGTTTCTGAACCGATTTACGTGATTCTTTTTTTGTTCGATGCGGGATGGTGTCGAATTGGTCCCATAAAAATTATTCTGATAGGCCCAGTAGTTTTTATTTTATGAGCATTTTTGTCTGTATTTGTAAATGTTGCAAGTGCAAGTTTGAAGTCGGTTGTTTTTAACGCAGTTATCACTTGTTAGTGAGGCAATATCCCAGGGTTTAATTTAATATTTTAATTCGATTGTGTATCTAGTATTCCTCGATGACGTCATTTAAACAGTCCTTGTATTATTTAAATACATTAGCAATAAACATTTGTAGCCACACCTATATTAACACGGCTAACACAAACCAGTATCGGTCAAACAAATGAACGGTTGGAGGTAATTGTTAATATTACAATCACTTTGTACAGAGATAATGATATGCACCTTATCATTATGAGTACATCTACATTATTATTTATTATGAATACAACTATGCATATAAATTTAACCGAGGTATGTCTGCTGATACAAAGTATGATTAATAATAATTGACGTTAATGTTTACTTGAGTGCTTATTTAAGTTTTGTATACAATACCTATTGAAACATTTTTTTTCTGGAGATCTCTCTATTTCTTACTCTGTTTTGGCTTTTCTGGTACGGATGAAGCATTTTTAATAGCAAATGTGAGGAGGCAAAGCTCCAAAAAAGAAGATAATTCAATTTTTTTATCTGTTTTACTGACGTAAATTATTATTATTCTTCCATTCCAATTTTAATTAAGAGGTAAAATTTCTTTGCACATAATATATTCCATCACGTATGTTATTTTATGTAGAACCCATTAAAATGATATTTCATACGATAGAAGACTAAATGCATTAAAATTTCATAAAGGCCGAGAGATGTGAGTGTAATACCCTTCCTCCGTCGTCAAGCTTCCTTCCTCACCCTCTGAGAAAAAACATGCTTAGGGTTTATATATTGAAACTATTAAAAGAAGATTATTATTTATGTCTACAGATAAAAAAAGATACGCAGACAGATAAAAAAGTTTTATTTTATTTAAAAAATAACAAAACATACTTTAAAAACGTTTCATCAAGTTCAGACATGACAAAAACAATATTAAAACACATACCAAAGGTAATTGTACTAATACGGTTTTAACTTGTAAGTAATGAACTCGTAATATGCAAATGAGAAATACCTATCTATGAAAATTACTCGTGTAATGAATAATGAATTTATTATAAAGGCGTATCAAGTGTATTTAGAATTTATACGACGGCTCTATCATTACAAGCTTAATATATCAAAGGAATCATTTATTAGCGGTAACGTGCGTGTAACTTAATCTATCTGATGTTAGTTCAGCTTCTATTGGAAGTATATTTAGTTTAAATTTCAATTAAGCTTATCAGTCGAGTTTCGCTAGATAAATAGTTACGGGCTGATAGGATTATAATTGAATGGTCAAGTGCAAATTACCTATTACCTAGCGTAAATATTTGTCCTTTCACGGATTTATATTTAAATTGATTATAGATTAGTTGGATAGTGCATTTGATTTTGTACAGTGTTCGCACATCTACATTATAGGTCGTAAAATTAACATATAATTGTTATGCGTAGCAGCATCAACTGGAAATTTAAACAGAACTAGATTTATGT
Source organism: Colias nastes (assembly GCA_907164665.1). Classification (NCBI taxonomy): domain Eukaryota; kingdom Metazoa; phylum Arthropoda; class Insecta; order Lepidoptera; family Pieridae; genus Colias; species Colias nastes. The sequence goes on along the minus strand of CAJQZM010038234.1, from coordinate 18,742 downwards.
GAATAGTTTTAAAAGTACCTTTAATTTTACATTTCGTTTATTATGTGTATTCCAAATATCATGTTATTCGTAAGACTTATTTGTAGGTGCAATTTTTTCTCATCACTAGTCATTTTATGTTATAAGTTTTGGTTCTAGTTTTTTGCCAAAGAAGAATTGTTAGGTAACTGTAATAAGAAAAAGTATCAACAGAATGCTGAGTTGTTCAATATATGTTTTCGTCTAGGAACTTATCACAACTAATATAACAAAGGAAACTTTCCAGCAATGTCCGAAATCTAACAAAGAAATGCGCAATCAAGATACACGATATACGATTCTCGAAACATCAAAGAGTGCTTTCGTTTTGATAAGAACAAATGAGATGTAAAAATGTAAATGGTCGCTATAAAGTCACTAGCCAACATTCCAAGCACGTTTGTATTGTGATGTTCAGGCGATGGTGTGACGTCACGCCGCAGGAAGTCTATTACCGCGCTTGATCCTTTTAGGCTAAACGGATATTTGGCTGATGGGATTGTCTGTCTGCCTCCCCGTAATTATGACTGGGTAGATTTTGCATTTGCAACCCGTACCGCTGGGTATAAAATTGCTTAGTATTTGGATGTGTTTTGAATCTTTTGCAGGGGATTTAAAAAGCCAATTTAAAATACCTAATTTATTTCTAAATTTATAATGCTCATTTATAATCAAATAGAAAAGCATTTCGATTCATGCGTAAGCGGTGTCAGAGATACAATACACGGAGCAATTACCCACATTGTCTTTCATTCGTACACACAAGGGAAATAATATAAAAGATAAAAAGACCTAAAGGTCAACTTCACGCCCAAATAAATATACCTACCACAAATTTATTCATCAATGCGTTATTTTACTATTGATTTTATTTATTGTTCTTGTTCCATAGTAGTTGGTATATACGGATCATTTCGACCCTCATTAGACTCAAGATTTAGTTACATCATCCGCTTTACAGCAACAGCATTGTAATTAATGCGGTTTCTCAGAAGGATCTTGAAAACTTGTAGGGAACAATCTTAAAGCTGCAATAAGGATACTTCCTTCAAAGGATTCACTTCATGCTTTGAGCTCACTAAGGAAGGCTTGAAATTAATATTGGAACTCGCGTTGCCAATAACATGTTCTGTGTTAGCAGTTTACGGGCGTCGTAAAGATTAAGGGATCTTAAGATGAGCAACTCGCCCTAAATATCTTCTATTTTATAATGTGTACTCTATACTCGGAGATAGTACAATTCAAAGATACATAAAATACTTAAAAAACTGAAAATTATTGGAATAGAATAAGTTTAATCGTATTTGTCGAAATTGTTCTTAATCCCTTTATTGATTATAGTGAGCCGAAAACAGCAGTAAAATTATTCATTCGTCTCCTTTGTTTGTTGACGTAGCCGCTCTCGGCCTTGACTTAGCGCGTCCAATTTGATTGTAAAAACACGTCAATGTTCACAAACAAAATACGCTAAAATGTTTATATATCAAAGGTCAATAATTAATATCTGTTTTTACCATAAAGTTAATTGTTTTGTTATTTTATTATACGCCAAGGACTCTAAAAATAATGGGAGTTTTTGTTATCGAAATAGATTTATTTGCCTTTAGTTGTTGAAGGAGGAACATCGAGTAGGATGTATTCATTCATGTCTTTATAATGGGTTTTGTTGTTATGTAAAGGGAACAATAATTCCATAACAGAAATCCTTATCTAACTAAAACTGGTCAATGGTCATTAACTAGTAAATTACGTATAAGTGGTATAAGTATGATAAATAATAATCATATTCAAATAAAGGTTCCCTGAAAAAAGGTCCTACAAACGGGTGAATTCAATGAAATCTATTTATTATAAAAGCGGTATTGTTCAAGTGTACAATTCTGTAAATGCTCAATATATCAAATGGTAATTATTATTTCGTGGTGAAAGGGTTATTTTCCGGAGTCACGCAAATCCTGTTATCATTTCACAGCTCGACGCGGGTGTTCCACGGTCGAGCCTGATCGGGACTGACACAAAACGATATTATTATCTTCGGAATTAGTTCTGACACTTATGTAATTGTTTTATGAGGGTATGTGAACAAAGAAGTTAGATCGTGTGTCATGTTTGGTTATTGTTTGCTTTGAGATGATGCCGAAATTGAGATAATAATTCTTATTATCTTTAAATGAAGCTATTAGGTATAAAATGACGTACAAAATATTAAAACTATAATTAAACTTCTTAATAGAAGATGGAATATATAATCAGGAAGTCATATTAAAGATTTATGCTAACATAATTAAATAAATTGCTATGTTAACCTTTATGAGATTTATGGTATATCAAAATATGAAATATGAGTTTTATTAATAAACTGATTTAGATCTCCATACAAACTCCTGTTTGTTTTGATTGTACACAATAATAAACATGCGTTATATGTCCAGATATTTTTTTTTTTTTTTTTTTTTTTATAGTGGAGAATGCATTTAGGCATACCCAGGGCACTCGGGGGAAGAGCCCTGGGTTATGTCGGACTCACCCTGCTGAGTGCAGGGTCCTACCGACTAAACTCCACTGTGTTCCGCCGTGCCGCTTTATTGACGGGGCCGCGGGTATTCGGTAGAACCGCGTCCGCAGACCCGTCAGCGGCAGCCTATCTCCAGGCCCAACGCGAATGTGGCGGGAGGCCGCCAGGTCTACCTTCCTGGGGGGGCGGCGTGAGTGGAACACTTCTCACGCCGCCTCTCCGCACCGGATGATGGATTATGTCCCCGTTCCATCATCCGGTGCCCATCATCAGGGAGGCAGGTCGCGACCGTGTAAAGCGGCCGCGACACGGCGACGACGCCCAATAGGACGACGACGCCGAATCGGATCCGTGGAAGGGTTTCTCTCGCGGACCCGCTCTGCCTCCTCCTTCTGCGACATCACATACTCGCAGAATGTGATAGCCGCGGACCACGATCTGTCGCCGCCAACCATTTCGCGAACTATGGAAGGCAGGGAGAGATCAGGGCCGACGACTGCGACCAGGCGAGCACGGGGCTCTGACCACGCGGGGCACACGGCGAGAGTATGGTCTGCCGTGTCCTCCGGACAGTCGCACCAATGACAAGCCATTTGCGGCTCCCGTCTGGCGACTTTGCACAGGTACCGCCCGAAACAGCCGTGTCCGGACAGTACCTGTGTCAGGCGGAAGGTGATGGCCCCATGCCGCCTGTCGCACCACTCACGTAGGACCGGTCGGATTGCTTCGACCGTCCTTACTCCTGCGCTGGGCTCTTCGAGCCGTCGTTTCCACTCACTGAATCGCCGCTCGAGAGCATCAGCCCTCCATTGCTGGACCTGCTCCAGATATGGGTTGATCCCGTGCGATCTGGACGCGGCGACGCGGCGATAGACGTCCGCCAGCATTTCGGCGTCCAGGTCCCACGGGGGCGTCCCCGCCATTACGCACGCGGCCTCGAAGGACACCGTGCGATATGCCCTCACGATTCTGAGCGCCATGACCCGCTGCGGTCTACGCAATAGGGGTCTGGTACGGGCACTCAAAGAGTCAGCCCAAATGGGCGCACCATAGAGGGCCATGGAGCGAATGACGCCGGTGTAAAGACGACGGCACGTGCCCCCAGCCCCCCTAAGATTCGGGAGCAGACTTCCAAGTGCCCCGGCCACCCCAACAAGCCGGGGGGCGAGGCGACGGAAGTGCTCCACGAATGTCCAGCTGCTGTCCAACACGATGCCCAGATAGCGCAACGTGGAACCAACGCTGATGGACGCACCGCCCACCTTTATGGGGCAGATATTCCCGTGCGTTTTATACCTCAATGCATAGGTAACCCGTTTTGATGGAGAGGTCAGTTACAATTTTCTAGAAATATTTAGAACAGAGTAAGTACTGTATACAACGATTGAACCAACGTTTATTACAGACATTTACCTATACCTATCGGCTCGTTATAGGCCTACCACCAACATAACAATTGCATTTCAAATAATAGAAGGACTTGTAAAGTTTCTTTCCTTCTAAAGAAAGTTAAACAATGGAACAGCCTTAGAAATACGTGTCTTTTTTGATGTTACGTACAATATTTTATTAGAATGTAAAGCTTTGAATTCTGATTAATACAAAGTATCTAAAAATAATTATACAATAGAAATAAATGTAAACGTACCCAATTAAAATTAACCAGAAATTGATGGAATCCCAGAAAAGCACTTTTATCAAGAAATTGATATATTTATGAATAAATTAGTATTACAATGGAATACGTGACACCGCTCGTATAATTTGATTTGTTACCCTTATTAAAACGCTGTGTGTACTTAAACGTAATAGGTATTGCATAATCTCTTAATTATGTCCTCGTTACCGCTAATGGCGGGCTTTCTCGTGTGTTCCAGGTGAGGACTAGAAACAATGAAATGAAATGAAATGAAATGAAATGAAATGAAAATATGAAATGAAATAAATTTATTTGTCCATTATATGATTTACAATTAATGTACGACAGTGGGTCCCAAACTAAGTGAAATACTTGTGTCTTGGGACCCTGAGTTGCGCTTCTTGGTTATATACATATGTTATGGACAGTAGAAAGTTAACAAGTAGGTAAATAATCTAATGTAATGGAAGTTAATACAATTAATAAAAAAAATAAAAGAAAAACAAAGTACATTATTTTGCGGTTTGCAGCACGCGTGTTCGTGATAGTGTGTGTATGTTTACGTGTGTGTGTGTGTGTGTTCACGTGTGTGTGTGTGAGTGAGTGTGTGTTTGTGTGTGTGTGTCATTGTTTGTGAGTGAAGGCATATTGTTATAGTGTGTGTCAGCTCAGTGGTCCTTTAAGTAATTGTTCGGTTTCTTCAAAAGACAGCGTATGTAACCATTTCTTTATGACCTTCTTGCATGTGTAGTTCGATAGTAGTGTTATGTTACAATGTTTGTTGACACTATTGTATATCCGAGGAAACAAAAATTTTGGACATCGTTTAGCTAAAAGGGAGGATGCACGAGGACATGGCAGTGAGAATGCACGCCTTGAGGTGAGTTTTTTAAAGTCCTTTCTTATTTTTAAGGTTCTGTGAGTAGTTAACACAGCCTTGAGAACGAAGAGCTGCCTGACCCTTAGGACTTAGGACTTAGGACAATGGAAACAGGATCATTATCCTTTGGTTTAGGATGATTAATTTGGGATTTAGGGTAAACAGAGTAATTGTGCAAAACATATTTTAAAGGAACATTAAATAGTTATGGTTAAAGTTAAAAATAACAAAGAAGCAAGAGAAAATGCTTCTGTAGATGTAGCATAATGTGTTACTGAAAAAAAAGTATATATATTAGTTATTTCTAAACTCTCTTAGTTCCAAAAGTTGGTTCAGTCCCCTATTTACCTGACCTCTTAGAGTTAAGGTACTTTTAGTGCGCAAACTTTCCTTCAACTAGAGTGCCATCAGGTGAACTACAAACTATATGAGCCTTCCACTAAGAAAGTATTTCCGAATAGAAATGTATCTTATGGTATCTAGAGAAAGATTGACAATAAAGTATTCGTTTCAGCATTCTGTTCGCGGACATCGTGGGCTTCACGGTCCTCGCGTCGCAGTGCAGTGCTCAGGAGTTGGTCCGGTTGCTCAACGAGCTGTTTGGCAGATTTGATCAATTGGCTAATGTATGTATTTTCTATTGAAAAATGTGAAAATCTTTAAGAAATGCGAGTATACGAATGGATTTAGAACGTGATTTGTGCTTTAGATTAGATTAATTCTCATCAGTTGTTAGTTTGATTTAGAGCTAGTATTTACAGTATTGGTATGTATCGATTGTTTGTTTTGCTATTTGTCAATCAAACGGAACGGAAGCTGTTGAATTAAAGTTTACTCTCACATCTTTCTGAACTCTGTCTGTTCTATAACTATCGAATTAACTTGTATCGTCATCTCGTAGGAACTAAAAGATTTTATGTTTGATACCTATGTGGATAATCATTAATATGGCTTGGTTATTTCTTTTTAATATTCATTGTAACAATTCACTCAAAATCACTATACGTTTCGTATCAGTCAGTATCAACTTTTTATACGCGATTGGTTTGCGGTCCAAATCTAGGATACGTAGTTGAATTGGATCGCGCTCCAATTTAGCGATACGTACAAATTTTACGAAAATAGAGGTACATGGAGAGACAGAATATTCAGCACTGCATTTTACAGATAGTTATAGAATTTTTATTTTACAGGGCAAATTATGCATCAAATGAGTTAAAACTTAGTTTTTTACTTGCGCTTTTAGTGTAATTTTAACATCTTAATCGTTTATTTTAAGTTTATTTTAAATGCCCGACACCCTTTTTTAATAGTTGTTGTTATTTCGAATGAAATTAATTTAAGATTGACGCAGGGTCTTGGAAGTTGAATGTCTCATTTGACTTTCAACTCCTAACGCACCCATTTATATCCGTGATTTTATTAGGATCAATATATAAATTGTCTAAAATTGTTAAGCATTTTTGTTCTTATGAAATTATAAGACACAAAGTTCTAAAAGATAAATGTCTCTAATTTCTCATAAACTTACCAATATCGTAATTGTATTCAATTAAAAGAAAGATTCAACGGTATTGCACAGGTTAGCCATTGCCCTCTTTGGTCTACAATTTCAAACTAAACTCAAATATTTATTTATTCAATTAGAAGAAGCACTTTGAATCGTCATAACATTTATCAAAGATTCGAAAAGCAGTCTCAAAGCGTCTTCTACGTACCTATATTATTTAGCCCCATTCACTATTATGGGTTGACTTCAATTAAGATGATTTGAATGAACCTTTAGAACTGTCTTATTTTACTTTCAATATCACAGCCTTCCTCCATATCTACTTATGCATGTACATCTATACCTCCCCACTTCATGCCCAATAAACTTGCCAAATCTGTATCTTATTTTATCCATCCCCTTGGGGTTACCATAAATTAAAATTAATTCAAAGCAAATGATTATGGCTTGCCTTTTATAATAAATTGAAGAGTTTATCCAGGATAACCACTGTCTCCGGATCAAGATCCTGGGCGACTGCTACTACTGCGTGTCCGGGCTGCCCGAGCCGCGCTCTGACCACGCGCGGTGCACCGTTGAGATGGGGCTCGACATGATCGATGCTATCGCGTGAGTAGAGTTTTGTTAAAATGTGTTGAGCTTTTTGTTTTTGATGGTGTGGTGTTTGGGTATGTATGGATGGATGTGTGTTTTTAAATTGTAAGATGGTATATGGTATTATGGATGTGTGTATTTAAGTTATTCGATTGACATGAAGCTGGAACAGCGCGTAAATTGGATCTAACTAATACTTTGTTCAGATATAATAAAAAACCATTGTACTTTTTAATCGTACTTTTAAGTAAGTATTTATAACAATAAAGTATGACTTCTATGTAGGTGCAACAATTTAAATATTTACTCATTTTTAACCTGGTCGCAATAATTCCACCAATGTCTGTAACATCGCAATTCTTCATCAAAGAGAAACTTACTTTAAAAGACGCGTTGTTTCATATCTATGAATAGTTGTACAATGTTCCATCTAAATGGCTTTCATACGACATCTCAGATGTACTTGCAGTTTACATGATTGTAAAGATGTCTGCGATTGTTACAAGTACCGTTTGCCACGAATACCGGGCTGTGGTTTTGTTTGTGAAAATAACATCACCTCTTTGCTTATTACTATAGTGTCCTTTTGAGTCGCGTAGATTTGATTTAGTGGAGACAATTTTTTCTAAGTCATTCATAATATGCGAAGATGATGGCTTTAGCAATGTTTGAGAGAATTTAGAAGATATAGGCAAGAAATACAGGTTTTGTTGTGACTTTAAGATTAAAAGTTTCAACAATTTTCTCGCGATAATAAAAAGATTAAACGCATAAAAAAGCTAGTTGTTCTGTGATGTGTGACCTTGTTACGACGATTTTTGAAGAAGTTCGAGTGAGATGTAAATAATATTTTACCAAATATCTAATAATATCACACTTAACTAATTATAATTTAGCTACCGAGTTGGTATCATATATCCCAATCAATCCCAATTCAGGTAATCGCTAATTAGGTTAATGGTACTGTATACAATAGAAAACCTACAAATAATGTTCCGATCCAATACATTAAATTGTACAAGTTTTGGGCACATACAATTATGTATATAGATTCCAGAAATATTTTTGTTCGACGATTCATTGTATTATTAGTTCAGATATTATGGAAATTTTGTACAATTTTCAGTTTATCGCAATATGAGCTTTACTGCAACTTAATTTCGGTGAATTCAGCGTGAAATTAATTTCCTTCAATATTTTTTTTTATTTCGCTATTTCTTAATTACCTGAAAAAAAAACTATAAAGAAAGCAGCATCTATGAGGTCTTTTTAATGTACGTTTACTGGAATACAACTCATGTGTTTTTAATTAGCTCTTTTGTTATTTTCTAACAAATGTTATCTTCCGTTTGTTCATTCAACTACTGTTTGTGGATACTAAAATAAACACGTCAGCGATTGAAGTTTACAAGAAACAGAATGCGGATATAGGGTGCTGGGTGGGCAGATCGTAAAACCTTTGCGTGTCGTACACAATTTGGAGCAAATTACACACACTTCGTCCCTAACAACTCATTAGATACTTGTATAGAATCAAAAGCAACCAACATAATTCTAAAGGTTTTCGAGCTTAATAATGGGGAGCACATGTTCAGAAATGGAAATGCTTAAGTATATTTTAATTACAGCTTTTTCTATGTTAAAATGGTATCAAATGAAACGTGTTAACTCATGTAGTATACACATAACAATATTAATTATTACGTTTCATACATTATTCTGTTATCTTAGTACGACAACGTTATTTAAACTTGGCGGTTAGGATTATTCTATTATGTAGCCTGAACGAACAACTTTTATGTTTGCATTGTTCCAGTCTATTTCGCCATTTATTCACGACTCAATTGTGTATTATTATTTACAACTTGGCTTCACTTGCTTCCAAGGACATTTATTCTATTTCAGACGTTTGGATCGATGTATTATGTTTATAAAATGCTTTATGTAATGTGTATACTTATGATTTTTAAGCTAAGCAATCTTGTATGAAATCTATTATTAATGACAATATCAATATCTATCCTGCCATACAAAGCAATATAAAATATTCTATCCCTATTTAAAAAAGTAAATCGTTTCCCATCACATGAAAGTGTATCTGCGAAAAATAATTACAGCTCCAATCCACAGTACGTGTCAGCTTGAAATTAATTAAGGTCGCAAATGCGTGTGCAGTGTAACAGTGCACAAACCCTCACTATAAATATTATCGAGGGTTCGTTTGTAGGTCAGCGGGGGACGGGTTGCAGGCTCAACGGGATTACGTTGATTCTTAGATAAATGAAAGTGTGATTCGTTAGTGATTGCGGTTCGATATTGATCTTTAAAAAGTTTGCTGGGAATTACAGATAGCTGTAAAGGTTGCTTTGATACTATGTTAGATCGGCTAAGTTTTATAAATGTGGTTCAGAATTAACGACAGTATTCCAAAGAGATGGTTTTAGTTTTCTTTTTTTATTGTCTTTGTACAAGAATCAGCTTTACGACAAACTTAAGGGGATAATATAAAGTTCCCCATTAAGTGGATGACACAGGTCAAGGAGGTTGATCGTGTTGCAGATAATTTTTATCCAAAGAGTATGTGATATATATTGTTAGAAGATAAACATGTGGTTAAGTGACGAACTAAGATCTGGAGGGATGATGAGAAAAGTGAATTATTATAACATTTTAAAACCAAAAATAGATTATGCAGGATTGCACCTAGTACAATCTCGCGCTACTTTTCCATTTAAACGTCCAATAAATAGCATATTTCAAAAGCGTATGCAATTCCTTACATTGTACCAATTGTGTCGCTCAACATGCCTTGGAAATTGCTAAAAGAGAATCTGTTATTCTCTTCGGCGGACGGCTTCAATACTGTTACGTAAATGTGAAAAGCAATTTCGAAGGTAGCTAGGCAGTGCGCTGGATCGACTCAGTTGCGATTTCAAACTTGACGATTTATAGCTGTATGCCATTCAAACTTGCTAATTAGCTAGATTACTCAACTTTAAGTAAGCTCCTTTAACTACGTTACTTGGAGAATAGGGCTAGTTAAGCAGATTAGATTTCGTTTAATGAACGTTTATTATTATTATCAAAGATTATAAATGGTCATTATAATTTTAAATCCTTCAAGAGGGTCCATAAGAATTAAGAATATTATTCTGGGCTGTTCTAAAAAAACATCATTAAATTTCATAAAGATAGGCTTAAAATCCAAAAGCTCATGTACGTTGTTTTTATTGTAACGTCTACTGTATTATTCAGGATGGTATAAGCAATATTATACCATGTTATAAAAACGGTTGATCGCATCCCCAAGGGCTAGTAAAATCCTGCTCGGGATTCGCGGTCGATTTGTGTGACCTTAATAATTCAACAATTTTTCACTATGAGCTTATTCTTTTCTTGTTGGATGAAAGGGATTTAGCACCCGAGAATAACAGAAGAAAGTTGCCAAATTTGAAAAGGTTAATCTTCAATCTTTTAAAGGTTATTCTTGAAGATGCTTTCGGCCTAATAGTCCATTCCAATCTCTTCCGCAGGCGAGAAAGTGTTAAAGTAAGAGTAACATATTCCATTGTATTATTAGCATGGATTACAATTTTGTAACGTCGCATCGATTTACAGATTACGTAGATATAATATCATTATAGACTGCCATTGTCAAGGCATTGTTAGTTATCGTACGAGGCTTAACAGTGTCTTTGTCAGGGCCGTAAGTGAAGGTTGAAAGTTCGGTGTTATCAAGAGTGCACTTACCGGAGTATTCATGCACTTTGAAATACAATACATAACTAGATTTTACACTACACTTTGTTTCAATGATATAATTGAGATTTTATAGGCTAAAAGCTGTTTTTTATTGTGAAGCTATTATAATATACTCGATGCGATTACCTTTACCATGTGATCCAATGATTAAAATAATGAACTTGTATGGAGAGCTTTTAAACGAATAGGTATATCCTATAAAATTGATTAACTAAAAATATTTATGTTGATTATTTTTTGGTGTTGATATTGACACTATACATTTTTATTATTCGGGTAGAACATTGGATTTATATTTAGTGTAGTGTATAGAATTAAAGCGAAGTTTAACGTTAAACAAAGGTTAGCTACTATTAAGTATTCTGTGGTTAAACATGAACAATATACGTATAATATCATTTGCAGAGCGTAGAATCAATTACAGCTAATTTATTAAAGAACAAAATTGTTGAATATTGATACCATTTATTGAAGATGCTTGCAGATTTCTGAAGAGTTAATTATTAATTTAATTTAATAATGTAGCGAACTAATTCGTAGATATAATAAATTAATAGCTTAGTTGGATAGTATGAATATAATTTGAATATTAATGAAACAAGTAATTGTAACAGTCATAAAGGAAACCAATATAATACGAACTAGACCAAATGCTTCGTTTGGAGAAGTTAATTATTGCTGAGATGAAGTGAAATTTTGTGTTATATTTCGAATAGTTATTTTACTGAGTCATTGTATATTATGAAAACCATAACTTTCAGTTACTGTTATACTAATAATGCCATGGGAAACGCAAACTGCTGTAGCTATTTCATGTTATGTCATTGCAAGGACAACGTTATATTGATTAATAAATGTTATGTTGCAGAAATGGAAATATACAAGGTTATTACTTGTTCCATGGGTTTTTGAAATAAGTACTTGCATTAAATAAACTTTGAATCTCTTAACATTATATCTATTAAAAAATTCAAGAAATAAATTATGGAAGTGAAAATTCTTTAGGCGCGTTGAGGGTAAAATTTCAAAGTCGCGTCATGGCAATACCTTCACGTAATGGAGCAAGGCGACGATTTTCGTATCTTTGAATCTTGCCAAAGAAGTTTCACTTCTGACACGTGTCCTCGGCACACACACGACACACGCTTTTTTATAATGTTATCTTTCTATGAAATAATGCTGACTATATTTTCTTTTACGTTTGAAAAGCATTACCGCACGTAACCACAACCACAGGCGTCAGGTCGCTTCAGCCCTCAGCTCTACCGCCTGTGCACCACTTTAAAATTACTTTAAACAAAAGGCTACACAACCCTATAAAATAAATAATTGTTATGGTATGGCTAGTGGTTAATCGTTTATCTAGTTATAAATATTTATTTTGTATTTATCCTACTAAAATTATAAATGCGAAAGTCTGTGAGGATGTTTGATGGATGTATGTGTAGGTATGTGCAAATACTACTTAACCGATTTAAATGAAATTTAGCACACATATAGAGGGTAACTTGGATTAACACATAGGATAGGTTTAATCCCGGAAATCCCACGGGAACGGGAACTATGCGGGTTTTTCTTTGAAAACGCGGGCGAAGCCGCGGGCGGAAAGCTAGTTTTGTATACATTGAAAGACATCCTTTTTATCATATTCAGTGTACTTATACTATCTCTATATTCAACTAAACTAAATTTGAAAATTATGAAATTAATGGTATAATACGAGATAATAATTCGCCGTAATACAATTAAATGCTATAATTAACAGTCAACCACCTGATTTATCAAATAAGCTTTACAATAGCCCTCCGAATGACAGTGGTTGATTAAATTTAGTATAATCAGAAGCAATCATAAAATTGTGTAAACATATAATATCGTTGTAAGTAGTTATGTTATTGAATACCGAAGTGAACGTAACGCAAAAATGTTGCAGATCGATATCATTTATTTGTGACACATTACGCCCGGCTATCGGATTACTGCCTATTAATACGTCAATTTTATCTATTTAATTATACGATTAGCGATCCGGCTTCAAGAAACCTTTGAGTACTAGCTAATGCCTGGTTCCAATCGCCATTAGGTGTGATTATCTTTATAATTTTAACATAATTTAAATAAATTACAGATAGAACAGTTTTCAACTTGTCAATTACTGAACCGGACTCCCAAGTAATTCACATCATAATTATCCTGACAGCTTTTAATAATTATTTCTAGACTGTTTTAATTGCATTAAAAGTGGAATATACGCGATACGAGTCAAAAGGGAAATTCAAACGTGTCTATGTTAATTCATTAATTACAGTACATATGATGTAATTTGAATGCGAAGTTTTAAAAGGTTCTATTTCATTTAATTTCACATATTAATTACGCTACAATTTCCATATTCATTTTAATAAAGCGCGTAGTTTCCCGCGTCATTCGTGGCATTATAAAATGTCGGGCTTTGTCCGTAACCTCTGCATTTTCACATTGTGAATAACATAAAATGTTTTCACGGCATTTCTTTTTACACCTGCAAGCTTAATTACGATGTTTTCCGTACTCGGAGCCGTAATAAAGAGGGGTTTCAATGAGAAACGTCGCCAGAGTGAGTCTGAAATAAATCGGGTTAGTTTTAAGTAAACAAGCGCTCGCCGCTGTACCTTCGAATTAATAAGTGACCTTGTACCTAATATTGGATTATTTTTGTGGATTAACAGAATTATATTTCGATAAAAATAAGTTTTTAATAACTCCTATTAGCACAGTTTTTAAAGTTCCAAGAGAACATTACCATAATATTTTTACAAATTCACGCGACGATCTCTAAACGGTATAATATATATTTGAAATGGCACTTCTTTCACCTAAAGCGAATGTTTGATACCTTTACACTAATGAAGATTGAATTGCTACAGGGACTGGATCTCTGCTATAAGCTAGATTGGAATCATGACCTTGACCCACATAAATATTGGAGAGTTCGTGTTAATGACATATCTTATTTTATATTACTTTTCTGATCATCTCTTCAAAGAAACTAAATAAATATACATCGAGGGATATTCATTGTCTCGATCTTTAAGGGAAAAGCTGTTGTAAAGCCAAAGAGCATACTGCGATTTATTATAAACTTAACATACGTAATTAATTTATAGCAGATACATATATTATGAAGGATACCACATTTTTTAAATAAAAACATATAATAGAAGAGAGACAGTAAAAAAATTCGAACATCTGGACTTCGGCATGAGGTTGTTGACATACGGAGTGGAACTTCGAGATAATTTCATATTCAAAGGCTTATAGAACTTTGGTTGATTTGATTTAGTGAATTACGCTTAACTTCTTCAAACAACATCACAGTTCTGTATATTTGAATTTAAATCTAGCTATAGTTTATATGAGGGTCTCAAACATGAGGATAAAGAACACATTGTTTGTAATTAACAAGCACATTTGAGTTTGTGTGCAGATTTGCTTCGACATACCGCAGCTTTATTAAAATAAACACAATTCGTCTAGAGTCTAGACTCTACTCGTGCAAAGTTAGGTCATTCCTTAAAAGTCTGTGCCAATGCTCTAGCAGTTATTAATCAAGTTGACAAGCTTCAATTAACACGCTCGGAATGGCGTTCGTTCATACAATTTTATACATATGTAGTTCATAAATATAACGAGTAGGTATATATAGCACAGATAGCGAAAATTCAATGGTATCCATATTGATGCACCGAGCTCAGTGGGATCACGGTGTGCGAAAAAACAAATGAAAAATAAACAAATGGGCCGTTTTATCGGAATCTTTTTCAGTTGCAGCGTGTTTGCGAACGGATAGACCGAACGCAAACATTTTGTTTATGCAGCTGTGTTTTTCGTCGCGTGGGTATCTTATGTAGACTTTAACATATGTTTTGTTGATATACATAATGAACTTTCAATTTGAAATAGACAAGTTTTTAATAGAACACTTTTTAAAAGTGTTTTTAATGCCCATGATACTTTTGGCAATTATTTGAATCCTTATAGATAATTTGTATAGTTTTTACTGTATGGGTATAATCTAAAAAGAAAACAGTTATGTCTCCTTAAAGATTTGTTCAGTGGACGGAAATAAAGGATATATTTAAGCGCCTAAAGAATATTGTATTCAGCTGCGAGTAACGTTGGTGCCTAGAGCATTATTGAAACCGTCGTATTGCAAATCCGTTTTGTGAAGCGTTCTCTGTAACGGCTTACCGAGTTCCTCAAGCATTTATTCTGCAATACTATCAAAAGTTTTGAAGAAATGTAAGATTATGGGTTCTATAGAGAATGTACATTTAGTATTACTAATTTCATACCACTAGAAAACGCCGTTTGCCAAAAATGGGTTTCGTGTTTGTGGGACAGCAAAAGAGTAGATTTTTTTTTTATTTTTACATAGAAAGTAGATTTTTATTATAAAAATGGATGTCTCATGTTATTTTTCTTGTGACTTCAGAACTTTGAATTAAATTTATTTATACGTGAACCGTGATTCAGACGCACTTTCTTGAAGTATTTTTATGTCTTATTTATATCCAGAGCTTTCTATTTTTGAACGAATACGAATAGCTTTCATGGAATTGTTCCCCGATATTATTTGCACCTAATTTATTATTTATATAATAATAGTGTTTCAAATAACAAAGAGTACACAGCAGCGTGACTTTTATACCGTGTTAACGGATTGTTGAGCGCGTGACACATGACACGTACGCGACACGAAGTGGGGTCGCTGAAAAATAATGGATTTCGATTTATCCACATTACGACAGCTAGTACACTGCCTTTCATCTATTTTTAGATAAACCGAAGCTTATATTGTACGACATTTATTAATGGGGAACACGAAAATGTGTTCTATATTGAATGAATATTTATTCACGGCTGCTCAACTTTCAAATTACTGTTTTCCTCATCCTTCTAAGGTTGCTTGTGAAGTAAAATGTACGCTGTATTACACCTAATGTAGTGACTTTATTATTTTTTTCGTACTATCATGCTCGGAATATTATGTACATTTATAATATAATGTAAATAAAAGGAAGAGTTGGAAGTTTTAGTGGCACGTCCAAAGGTTAAACAAAGGATCCTATTAAATATCAATAATTTTAGGTTTCGTAGATTGTAATAAAATCATTTATTTAATATTATGGAGATATAATTTTTTTGACAATCAAAAGATTACTTTTACACATAATTTTATAAATAAACTAGCAAACCGGGCGAACTCCGTTTCGCCACCAGAGACACCTTTTCTTTGCTATAAACCTCACGGAGCCCGAGACCTTTCCAACGAATGCAAAACCGTGGAAATCGGTTCGTGCATTCTGGAGTTATAGCGTCAGGAAGGAAAACCCGACTTATTTTTATATAGTAGATAAGGAATTATATTTATTTTAAATTTAATTTAACATTACTATATGAACAATCCACCACAATTGAAATGTTCAACATTCCATATATAGAATTTTCTGGAATCACGAGAAAGTTGTGGTATACTACTGATACATTCTTGTGAATTATCCTTGTCTTGCTTGAAACAATGTGTATACAGCAAATCATATTATTTGTTCGCTATAAACCAGAAGCTACACTGAGATTGTGTTATTAATTCTGCGGCTGGCTTGGAAATTATAGTTCTGCTTTGTGTCTGTAGTGTGTATTCAATATTCCATTTAAACTCTAACTTCATATAGTTCTCAGTTGTGAACGTTGTTGCTGATTTCGAAAGAAAAGTTAACATCTTACGTTAAATATTATTAAAGAACTTGATGATTAGAAAAGATTTTATAGAATCAATGTGTCTTTTTAAAGCGAGTAACTGTTAAAATTAACCAATGACCTCACCATAATTAAAAAAAGTAATCATACCTAATATTATAAAAAAGATTCGTATCTACCAGTATCTACCTATATATGCGAGTTGTAGAAGGTAAATGTAAACACGTTAATTAAATAAATCTTCTCTAGCATACTTATGGGAAAAGTAAAAAATAAAGATTGAGATACTTAGTTTAAAATTTAGTCTTAATTTCTAGAACGATGATTTTTTACTTTTATGTTCATTAAAACTTCTCTGAAGCTTGAACGCGAGCTGTGAAAAGTTTGCCTTCAGGTTGCTCTCCTCATTTCCTAGTTAATCTTAGTCAAGTAAAGAAGTTTCAATTTATTATTTAGAAGATTTTTTTCAAGACAGCACAATTATGACAAGTTAGGATTATTTATCAGAAAATTAATATTTTTTGAAAATAATATTTGATAAGTAGATACAAAATTTGAACAAAATTTCATAGTTTATTGAAACCTCAGAATTTTTTATTTTAATATAATTAATCTTTGAACACAATTCATATCAAATTGTTTTATATTCGTTTAAGAGGCGGAGGAGGAGGAAAAATAACAATTTATACAGTTTAACTATAGACTAAACGGAAACGGTGTTATAAAATAAATTACGTTACCGATATATTTAATAGCATAATGACGCTCTTCTAATTTATCAATGGTCGGATTTTATTTTTAAATCACAGGAAGACAGAGACATGCTTTAATAATAGCCTCGTAAATGTTTCTGTTAAAATAATAAAAACAAAAAAATATAGTTGTACACAAACGACAATTCACGAATTCGCAGCATTCTTTGCTAGAAAATCCCGAAACTTTATGTTTATTTATAATTTATTACACGGCCAAGAAGTGGGATAATGAAAATAAACGGAGTATCTGTGAGCGCACGCAATAATTTGCTCTGTAACATTTTTCTTTTTTAGTGTTGATAAATTGTTACTTTGTGGTTTATAATAATAAATTTGAAACAACAGATAATCCATTCTCGTATATCGCTGTAAACTATTTGTTTGTTTTTAATTATTTATGGTATTCTTACGTGCGTATGAAATTGTGTATGAAACTTAAACTTTCTTGATAGAGATTTTCCTTAAAGCAATGCGTCCGATTCATAACAATGTTAATATATTAGTGAGTCTAAAGTAAGCATCAATATGCGTTTTGTAAATGGAAACACCGATAAATTATATGTTCCCTTTAGCAATAGTTTTTAGCGTAAACAAAAATACACAGGAGGAAACTGTAAAACCGGCCGACGGTCATTTACCACGCCTGGATTGTTAAGATGTTGCACGTGTTTAGTGTTTTAGCTTTGTGCTCGTCCAATTTATTGGGAATATTGGCTTATTACAAAATTCTACGTAAAATTGTGGTAAAATACCAATTATTACCACAGTTTATTACTCCCTTGCGCGCTTTACGACTTACGATCATTAAAAAAGGATAAGACAAGAGTTTTAAGAAAAATATGTCAAAATTATTATTAAGTGGATTTATTAACTTCCAGTGTTTTTATTGCGTACCTACTAAGTTGACTTTTATAATTCGTTTCTTGTTAATAAGTGGGTTTGATTCGTGGCAAAAATGATTTATCGTGTGAGACACACGAAGCCAACCATTATATTAACCTTTTTACTAAACAATTAGTTTTTCAGGAATAGTATTTTAATATTGCAATAGCCTAAAGCTTAATTAAAATACCTTTTCCTGATTTATTGACTATTTGTTTTAATCTACTACTGATAAGTCTAAATGGTTTTCTGTCTTTTAGAGTATTGAACTTAAAAATTACAGATTTTGGGAGACCTAGAACCAACTCTAGATTTTATTATACTAGAAACTTTACGAAGTACCAATACGTTTATGATAGTGATTTTATAAAACAGGAATAAAAACAAGTTACGTTCACGGTAGTATATATTATATATATATATATATATATATATATATAATATATAC
>CAJQZM010038233.1:0-12578 GCA_907164665.1 Colias nastes | reverse complement strand
AGCACCGCGCTAACGTTTCCGTGTTGCAACTATGCCGAGTTAATTAAGAGCCCATGATTCTGAAAGTTTAGGCATTTTAGGCACTGAGACTCGCTCGCGCCCGGGTTGCGCAGGAGCCGGCGCGACATGAACTCCGGTGACCTATGGAGACGGGCGAGCACGCCACAGTATACATAAATCAGTAGTTCGATTTTATTTGCTATCGTAGGAATGTTGTTGATAAATAAATTGACTACTTATCCTATACCATTAAACGAGCAATATTTGCATATTTATATATTTGTTTGTATATATACAGTGTGGAAATTTTCGATGTGCCCTAAAAGGAAAGTACTTGAAATACTAGGGATAGCAAATTTTTCTGAAAGGAAACATTCCTTTTTCAAATTTTATTTTATTATTCAAATCGATAGAAACAATATAAAAGATAATTTATTGTTAATTTCTCGTAAAAATATTTGCTCTTAGAAATAAAAATATCATGTTTCTTATTGTAGCATCAACATCATCTAAACATAAAGAACGCTTCTGGTTTATTGGTCTATTTTATAAATACATTTAAAGTTTAAAATGAAACTCGTTCTGGATACATTAATAATTTATTTTCTTCTGAAAATATTGGTAGGTAATAATAATTAAAAGTAAAACAAATAAAAAAGGCAAAATAATAATTGAATTTTGTAAATTGAAGTCTTGCACCGCAAACATGTACTTTAAGGACGCTGTCACATACATATCTGCGTTACTCAAATTTAGGTATCTAATAACGTCGCAACGTGGTGCGCGGGAACATCACGCTCACGTAAACATAGCACATTCCATTTTATAGACCATCTTCATACTTGATATTATTTTATTTTTTTATTTTTATTGAAATTGATTCTAGAAGATTACTGGGAACTTTAAAAATTCATTTTGTTATTTTTATTAGTAGGTACGATCCTGTATTCAACCAACTTAAAAAAGTGTGACTATTTTACAACAATTTGAATAATAATCAATTAATGAATTGTATTATTGTATACAATGTCGAAGCTTATTAAGAAATGAATAAAATACTTTTTTATGAATTATTAATTATTATCATACATCATAATATTATGTTACCGGCAATATATTAAACCCTTCTTAGTAAATGTACGTTATTCCGAGAAACGGTCGGAATGAAATTATAATCGTCACATTACCTATGATATCTTTAAATCTTAACTTTTCCTAAGTAGCAAATGTGGGTGGTTTTTGGGGTAGCGATTAACCAATATGAGGTCAAAACTAAAATCCAAGATGGCGCCGACAAAAATTTGAAATGATTTCGTCATGGGTGTCATTTTCAAAGAGTTGGAGTAGCTATTAATCAATATGAGGTCAAATCTAAAATCCAAAATGGCGCCGACGATAATTTGACATCATTTCGTCACGGGTGTCATTTTCATGGTTTTTGGGGTAGCTATTAACCAATATGAGGTCAAAATCAAAATCCAAGATGGCGCTGACGAAAATTTGACATCTTTTCGTGATGGGTGTCTTTTTCATGGTTTTTGGGGTAGCTATTTACCAATATGAGGTCAAAACTAAAATCCAAGATGGTTTCGACGAAAATTTTACATCTTTACGGCATGAGTGTCATTTTCAAGGTTTTTGAGACAGCTATTTACAAATCCCCAATGTTACCGTCGATAATTTGGTATATTTTTCTTACTCCTTCAAAGTAAACTTAAATAAAATAAAATAACAAAAACGTTTACAACTACAGTTTTGTAGACAGTCTTAAAAAAACAATTTTAAAGAACATTGAAATGCATATTTAGAAATGTAATATTAAATATATATAAAACGTAACTTTGTGGCAATCATGTTAATATTCTGACAAATATATTCGCTAAACTTTTTTTAAAATAAAGTTCATCTAAAACATTAAAACGAAGAGAATAAAATAATAAAGAGCGTGTGTGCCGAGATAACGTGTCAGAAGTGAAACTTCTTTGTAGAGATTTATAGATACCAAAATCACCGCCTTGCTCCATAACGTGACAGTATTACCATGACGCGATCTTGAAATTTTACTCTCAATGCGTCTAAAGAAGTTTCACTTCAAAAGGCTATTATCTGTGTACAGTTCCACAGAATTTGAATTCTGCTCGAAAAATATGTAAACGGTTGTAAGAAAAATATACCAAATTATCGACGGTTACATTGGGGATTTGTTAATAGCTGTCTCAGAAACCTTGAAAATGACACCCATGCCGAAAAGATATAAAATTTTCGTCAGCACCATCTTGGATTTTAGTTTTGACCTCATATTGGTTAATAGCTACCCCAATAACCATGAAAATGACACCCATGACGAAAATATGTAAAATTTTCGTCGGCGCCATCTTGGATTATAGTTTTGACCTCATATTCGCTAATAGCTACCCCAAAAACCATGAAAATGACACCCATGACGAAAATACAATGTAAAATTTTCGTCGGCGCCATCTTGGATTATAGTTTTGACCTCATATTCGCTAATAGCTACCCCAAAAACCATGAAAATGACACCCATGACGAAAAGATGTCAAATTTTCGTCGGCGCCATCTTGGATTATAGTTTTGACCTCATATTCGCTAATAGCTACCCCAAAAACCATGAAAATGACACCCATGACGAAAATATGTAAAATTTTCGTCGGCGCCATCTTGGATTATAGTTTTGACCTCATATTCGCTAATAGCTACCCCAAAAACCATGAAAATGACACCCATGACGAAAAGATGTAAAATTTTCGTCGGCGCCATCTTGGATTATAGTTTTGACCTCATATTGGTTAATAGCTACCCCAAAAACCATGAAAATGACATCCATGACGAAAAGATGTAAAATTTTCGTCGGCGCCATCTTGGATTATAGTTTTGACCTCATATTCGTTAATAGCTACCCCAAAAACCATGAAAATGACACCCATCACGAAAAAAAGTCAAATTTTCGTCGGCGCCATCTTGGATTGTTGTTTCATAAAAATAATATTTGTCATACTCATACAGATCAACCAACATCATAATAGTCTTCCTACTAGTACTTCAAAACTTTGCCGCTATTCCTATTCAACAACCCATAAAAAAGAGGGTCTCAGGCAAGGTAATTTTTAAAACATAATTTTAAATCTATACATATAATAAATCTGTAGAAGGGTCAATTCTGTACATTGAAAATATTGAAAAAATAACTAGCAGGGGGTGTTACTGGATCGATACCAAACCCAAACATGTGATTAAAAAAATTTTTGTCTGTCTGTCTGTCTGTATGTGAAGACATCACGTGAAAACTACCGGTTCGATTTCGATGAAACTTGGTATAATTATACCTTATTATCCTGGGCGTAAAATAGGATACTTTTTATCCTGGAAAAATACGTAGAAAAAAAAATTAATCTCAATTTTTCAGTTATCCATAGACGTTGTTCTGTAGTAGGTACCGCGAACACACGTTGCGTATTATTATAGACCTAGCCGTATTTGGGTCCAATAGATATTTATAAGATGTCATTGTCCGAGTTACTCAAAATTGAGAAATAAACCATCCACGCAAAGACCGACATCCGCGCGGACGGAGTCGCGGGCGGAAGCTAGTTACAAATAATTGTAATATGAAACTTGTGTTGATTTGAAGAATAAAATAGAAAATTTTATTTTTTTACATTTTTAGTTCTTTCGATTCCCGGTCGAAGAAAATGAATTTTTGAAAATGTTTGAATGCAGGTCTATTTCTTTTTAAAAATAAAGGAATGTTTCCTTTCAGCAAAATTTGCTATCTCCAGTATTTCTAGTACTTTCACCCAGGGCACATCGAAAATTTCCACACTGTATTTACAAACAAATTTACAAACAAATATATATATATATATATATGCAAATATTGCTCGTTTAATAGTATAGATTAAGAAGTTAATTTATTTACACCAACAATCCTAGGATAGGTAATAAAATTAAACTACTGATTTATTTATATTGTGGCGTGCTCGCCGTTGTACTTGCCGCTCGGTTCTAATTAAAACGAGCGGCGACTACAACGTGGTCGGGAGCAAAACTAGCACAGGTCCTCCCTCGATGACGTCCGGTTGGACTTTAACGGCACTGGCGTGGTGCGCGCGAGTCGTAATTTACGTATTATATTTTATATAAAAAAAAATAAGGGCTAAATTATATATCTATCCAAAAATTTTACTGTAAAACCTGATTAGTAAATGAAATGTAAAATTTTCATAAAAATAGCGTTTCCCTAATTCGCATAAAACTGTATCTGCTTTCAAAATCGATGCAACTTCTGATTTTTTTTTTATCGAGTTAAATGTTTAATATTGTGTTTCTATCCAAAAATTCTACTAGATCAAACGTTTATCTGTACTATATATTTTTTTAGGATTTTAAATATGATGATTTCTCTGAAAAAAACATGATTTAGAAACATGAATTTCATCCCATGGCCCCTTAACTTCAGCGAAACAAAAGCAATCGAAGCCTTGAAAAGATCTAGTATAACAAAGTTATAGTGCAAAATGTCACCGCACATTGGATCACTGAACTTCTAAAATATAAGATATTTTCTAACAATACGTTATAAAAGCTATATATACGGGAAGGCGCGTAAAGGCCGCGACAAAGGTTAATAGGTTCCTTCCTCGTATGCACTGGTATGAGTTATGATTTTTTTTTCATATATGGCTATAATAATCTAATATTACTCGAGATATTTTTAATTAACGTGATTATTGTTATGGAACCTTCACAGTCTTAGTTTGCAATACTAATTGGATAATGACGCAAATAGCACATGGCAGTGCATTCGTGAAGAGTTTGTACTGTAAATTTATCCTTCTTTTATTATTATTTTTTATGATAAAGCTGTTGTTTGTTTGTTTGCTTGAAGGCGCAATTAATCTCTGGAACCACGGGTCGGATTTGAAAAATTATTTCAATATTCCTATTGGTCCTACTGCTCCTGCAGGGGCCGTATTATGACCTCTTATTCCCAGTCAGTTATAGTATATGGCCCCAGAGCAATGTGGGTAAAACCGCAAAGCACAACTAGCCAGTTTGTTTTTAAAAAGGATTTATAATGCGTTTTGATTTTAAATTTTAATGATCATTTCATCTTCCCTGCCATACATTATTGTATTTGGAGTTTGCATGAACAGTAGGCGATAAATATCAACCTACACAAGCCATACATACATCAGAACAATGGAAACAAGAGAAAGTTAGGAGGACGTATGGTAAAGACCTAAAATTTATGTTAATATATATTCTAAATTTATTATATGTACTTAATATTTTTGATTTAATTTCTAAGAATATTAATTACAATTTCCGATAAAAGAACAATTCTCGAAATACGCTTACGTTTTTTATCACAATTAATATAAATTATAAATAAATACATAATTAATTAGCATGGCTACAAAATTTAAAACTCTTTGACACCGTTTAAATGTTTGTTTAATGAATTAAAGATGCACTAACGGGGATTTCTAAATTATTCAAATGTTTTCACATAAGATAATAATAACTTTACCGAAATGGTAATGACGTATATTATAATTAGAATTTATATCAGTACTTTTTTTACTTTCATCATGTAGTCCAAATTATTTCCGTTAAAAACGTTCAATATTATAATTTTTTTCTGCTGTTATTGAATTTTCCACAAAATTTTGCGAAGATCCTTGCAAAAAAAAAAAGGGTAGTAGGTACCTACATGTTAAAAAATTAAAATATGAACTGGCAATTTTAACGGAATTTTAGCACCGCGCTAACGTTTCCGTGTTGCAACTATGCCGAGTTAATTAAAGCTGTGGCCTGAAATACTTAAATCTAATAAGCGTGTCTTTGTTTTTTACCAACTAAAACTAAAAACAAGAAGATCTCAACAGCCTGTCTTGTGGCATCTCGTCAGTCACCACGCGTGTGTAATGTGCCATGAAATCGCTTCCACTCATGCGACGTATCGCTTATTTCGGTGTCGTAAACATTTATTGGCGACTTTTTGGGGTATTTTTTATCCCGTTATGAATATTTCTTCCCGTAATGTGGTTACGGTGTACTCGATCAAAAATTATATATTTTTTATAGTTTCGTCATAAATATTTTATAATAACTACTGAGGCGCGTATTATAATTTACGGTTACGGCGGAGGCGAAAAAAATTAAAATTTTTTCTATATGTATTCAAAAGAAATACATACTAGATTTGTGAGTATCAAAATCGGGTAGGAAACTAAAATTATGTTGGGAAATAGGTATATTATGTTGGATACCTCAATTGAAATATTTAACAAATTGCCAAAAAATTTTTGTTTAAACAAAAACATACTAGGTACAAACAAAGCTTGATTATTGTCTTAAACAAATCTATATCCTACAGCTAAATAAATGCTCATATTTCCAAGATTTTCTTTCCTAATTCAACTCATCTCAAATGGCTTGACCAACTTTAAAGACTCATTTCTGTTTAAATTCACTAGGTCTGTGAATGGTTGTTAATTATTGTTTATATCCTTTGGTACTTCTTCTCACTAAATTAAGTTAATATTAAATTTAAAGTTTCATCATGGTGGAGATTATTATAATTAATTGAAATTAATGAATTTATAAAATTGTAAATAGGTATTTACCATAATCAATAATTGTAGATACTAGATAGGTATGTAACACATTACCCTATAAAGAAATGCTGTTATGTATCCATGTAAATATGAGCATTGAGCAATGAGCATACATTATTATTATAAACATAATATAGAGATTGCTGTGTTAGTAGCAATAAGGCCGCTATTGTGCAAAAATTTTTGAACCTTATTAAATTGTACTAGATTTCCTACATTGTTTTGTACAATAAAGTATTATAAATAAATAAATAAATTATTTGGCATATTAAGTATATTTTACTATAACAATAGCATACTAAGGTTTCTACTATATGTAATCATATACCTAACATTAACAGTTGCTTCAAAATTTATTGATGAACTTTAATTTCATTTCTCTGCAGCCTTTATTTTAATTATTGAGGTACTTAATTAAAAATACCATGGTAGTATTAAAAATTCTACTGATCCATTATTGAGTGTTTCCAAATACCTAATCCTC
The DNA here is from genome assembly GCA_907164665.1 of Colias nastes. NCBI lineage: Eukaryota > Metazoa > Arthropoda > Insecta > Lepidoptera > Pieridae > Colias > Colias nastes. The sequence goes on along the minus strand of CAJQZM010038233.1, from coordinate 5,453 downwards.
CAGATTTATTATTATAAGTTTATTTTATAAAATATAATAATATTATATCAACAATTACGAAATGAAATTTACAATTGATAATATTATGTTAAAAACGATTCCTATAATAATAACAAACCGGGATGCTTTTTAAAAAGGAGCTGAGTGATATTTTATAAAACCTCATAGATAATTTATATATGAAGCACCAATATTGTTTTCAAATAAAAATATGCAATACAATTAATAAAAAAATAACTTACCTTCACACGAGAATCGAGATTTACTTTCATACGTTTCGATCACAATTTATAAAAATTACTGCTTTGGACATTCAATTATATTTAATAACCAATTTATAAACACAATATTAGATATAGTTTAATAAATATTTTATACTGTTTTCATTCACAATTTTCACAAAAACAATATTCTAAAATCAAACAAACAAGCAACGGCTTTGCTTCATAGACCAGAAGACAGAAACCAGAAATTGGCATTTGGCACTTGGCAGTCGGCGCGCGGTCGGTATTCGGTTGACACTTGACGGTTGACGGTTCTCCTATAGACCAAAGACAACATATGATTCCAACTTAGATCATTAAGTATTCCAACTTGATTCCAATGATTCTATGATACAGATCTAAATTATTAAACTCATAATAAATCTTGTGTTTTTTTACACATTTATTTAAAAGTCAATAATGACCAAGGTTTATTAATAATCCCTCAGTTGTTACGAAAACATTGAAAATAGTGTATGTACTACATGAAGTACTAGGTATTTAAAATTTACCAAATCAACTATTTTAACCAATTCAATCACTTCTCATACGGCTTAAAATATACAATTATTATATGTTAATTACAATAAGACAATGTTAAATTAAGGATTAACATGTAGAATATAACATATTCTATAATATTATGGATGATCATAATATATTATAATTTATATCATCCTACTTTGAAGACACATGCAAAATAAAAATGCTAATTTTCCTAAATAACATTGTGATGTAATATTTTCTGCGCTTATTATTGTGACTGTTTAAATAAATAAAATAAATACGGTACACACGTAAGAAGTAAAACTTCTTTATGACCTTATTTTTCAAAAAATAATTTACTATATGCAACTTTACAGAAATACGTCGAATCACGCATGGCAGGGATAAGAAAAAGATGGCGCGTAACGGAAAAATGTCACGCGTAACGAAAAAATGTTACACTAAATTTTTTTCCAACCCCGATTTAACATAGATAATAGATAATTAATAACATAAGTGACGTATATCTGATTAAATTCCGGTCCGAGGCAAGGGCCTAGGACCTCCAAAAATAATTATGACTTCAGGTAGTATTCAACTATGTCATTACATGGTAGCAGAGCAAATAAATAATATACACGAGTATAATATGATATTATATGAAAATACAAATAAATTTCGATAGCGGGATGTAAAGTGAAGCTAACGGCATCTATTGATCTGTCTTTACAACCATTTTACATATACATGTTTTATAATATTACCACGACATCTATCGAAATAAGGATGGTATTTATAGCCGTACCGCTTTTATGCTCGACTTTTTTGAAGATAAAGCTACAAAGCCTCACACACGCTGAAGTATTTCAGACTCAATTGACAACAGATGGCGTTAATAGAATCATAAAGTTTCATTGACATTACATTTTTTTTTTTTTCGTTTATCATGGCAATAAGACTAAACTATTTGCCAGTGTCAAGTTTTAAAAGGTAGGGAAACATAAATTTTTACAATTATTACAGAAAATTTTACGCACGCGCATAATCAGAGAAGTAGCAATATACAATCTAAAACACTAATCTACATATATTATATAACACTAATCTATTAATTAAAAATTATAAATAAATCAAAAACTAAACAATTCTATTTTAATAATAAACATACTGCATTATCTATAAAGATAAAAAAATAAAAAATATTTACAATTTTATATTATTTCGAGTGATAAATTTGGCAATGGCTTCAAAATATTTGGCAGGATTGAGCAAGAGACAATTAATAGAAATAGGAAAGGGTACATCAAGTGATTCAAGAGATAAATACAAAGAGGAATGGTCATACAGTGGGCAAGCAAAAAATATGTGATTCAGGTTGCCCACATCTAGAGTACACTCACACATTTCATTATCTAATACGCCAATTTTAGTAAGATGGTGAGGAGTACAAACATGTCCAAGTCGCATACGAATGATTATACTTGTAGCTAATTTACTTCCCTTGGTTTTATTAAACCAAGGCTTCATTGGAATCCGTGGTTGAAGAGAATAGAAACGTTTTCCCTTTTGCATTCCGCTACTTTCCCAAAGTTTAGTCCAGGTATCATGGAGGTAAACTTTAGGAAGGTTACTAAGATCGTGGCAATAATTGATATATGGAAACATATCACCACTATCTATGGCATCTTTTGCTAAGGCGTCTGCCTTTTCATTACCTTTTATACCGGTGTGACTGGGTATCCATGCAAAAACTATTGTTAAATTTTTATTTTTACAAAGTGTTAATTTGTTTCTAATTTCAAAAATGAAAGGGTAAAATGGCTTATTATTAAATGGATATTTTTCAAGACTTTGTAAAGAACTTTTAGAATCAGTAAAAATAACAGTTCGTGCTAACTTCGCTAATAATATATAATCAATTGCTTTCAAAATGCCCAAACATTCACCAGTAAATACTGATGCTTGAGGTGGTAATTTTATTTTTTGAATAATTTTGTATTGTGTATGGTATATGCCTATTCCAGTGCACCCAGACAAAGACGTCTTAGATGCATCAGTGAAAATGAGGTTCCAATCTTTCCATTCCTTATTTACTTCTGTATTAAAATTAAGATTGGCTAGAGGATCATTCTTGATGCTACCTATATCGTACTTAATGTCTGGATATGTTAACAAATTATCATAACTGTGACTAAACAATGATAAGCGTGGAGATCGATATATACGTGTTGTAATGGATGTGACTCTACGGAAACTTTCGATCAGACATGGAACTTTTTTAGAGCGCCAATACGTAGATGTTAATATATATTCATTCAAGTCCTTCAATTTATGAAATAAGGGATGGTTGGAAAATTGCAGCGCTCGGAAAAGAAATCTGTCGGATAAAAACTGTCGTCTTAGATGAAGCGGAGCGTCACAACACTCAACTTGAAGTGCGTTATTGGGACTAGATTTCATAGCTCCAACAACTATTCGAATTGCTTTCGCTTGAATCTTATCAAGTTTTCTGAAGGCACTAACGTTACCACCTTCCAACAAAAACATTCCGTAATCTAGACTACTTCTAATTAGAGCATTGTAAATTAATTTGAGACAAAAAGGGTGTGCCCCCCACCACACGCCAGATAAGCACCTTATTATATTTAAAATACGCTCACATTTAGCTGATACAAAATCAATGTGAGGTATTCCTGTTAATTTACTATCTAATGTTATTCCTAAAAATTTTGCTTCATTTTTAATGGGAAAAATACTACCGTTATAGCTTACATCTACTTGAGGCAAAGACCTCTTTCGAGAAAAAACTACAACAGAGCTTTTCTCTACCGACAAGTCAAGACCATTATCTTTAAGCCACATGCTAAGTATGTTTAGATTGCTATTTAAAGAATTGCATGCTTCTTCTAAGCTATTATTTACACTATACATAACAATATCATCGGCATATTGCAGAATTTTTACAGTATCATTCAGTGACTTTTCCAAATCATAAGTATAAATGTTATACAGCAGAGGACTAAGTACAGAACCTTGCGGAAGTCCTTTGTGAACCTTACGTGAAATGTTTTTTGATTCATTTAAATTTAAACATATAGTTCTGTCCACTAATGAGCTTATTATGAAATTGATTAGTATACAAGGAACATTTAATTTAAAAAGTTTTTGATTGAGGATAGATATAATAACATTATCATAGGCAGATGAAATATCAAGGAAAGTAGCCACTAAGTACTTGTTGTTCGAGAAGGCTAAACGTATGTCTGTTGTGAGAATGCCTATGCTGTCTATTGTACTTTTTGCTTTTCTAAAACCAAACTGACTGTTTGATAGGTAATCGTGATGCTCGATATGCCACTCTAAACGATTTTTCACCAAATGTTCTGCTACCTTTAATAAAACGCATGACAAAGCTACCGGTCTATAGGATGAGTGCTCGTCAGCTGGTTTATTTGGTTTGAGTATAGGTATAATTTCTTGTGTCTTCCACTCGGACGGAATATTTCCAGACAGCATTATATTATTTATTATGTCAAGATAGTATTGTAATGCACTATCTCCGAGGTTTTTTAAGAAAGAATAAGGTATACCATCTAGGCCGGGGGTGGAATCCTTTACATTTGACAGTACTCCCTTCAACTCATATAGAGAAAAAAAGGAATCAATGCGAAAGTAGTTGTGATCAAATGAAACAGAAGTCACGGGTAATATATTATTCTCTGGAACTGTATCGGGAGCTATATTTTGCATAAAATCATGAGCCAATGATTCTGGAAATCTATATGGTTGCTCAGCAAATGCTGACCTGAAGCGTTTTAATTTTTTCCACACTTCAGAGGGACAAGTATTCGGTGAAATGGATGTGCAAAAAGATTTCCACCCTTCTTGTTTTTTTCTCTTGAGTAGTGATCGTGTTGTCTTTATTGTAGCAATCAGATTATTGTAATTCTCCGTGGACATATTCTCAGCATATCTCTTTTCTTCCAGTTTTCGTTTCTTTATCGCTTCTGTACAATCCTTATCCCACCAAGGTGGAGAAGACATGAACGTGTTTGAGGTCGATTTAACAGGGAATAACTCCTCAGCAACTTGCAAAATCGTTTTTGCCAACGCTTCCGAGCATTTTATTCCATTAGTGATATTTACATCAGGAAGTTTCCTTACTTCATTTTCAATTGTATTTTTATATTTGTCCCAATCTACATTTTGCAGTCTATATTTGAAACGTGAACTTTGTTTATAATTTTGATTATTTTTGAACGGCAAAGTAATTAAAATAGGGAAATGGTCACTACCAAACGTATACGGTAAGGGACACCAGGATGAACATGAAGCTACATCCGATGTACAAATTGTTAGATCTACTGCACTCAAGTTCTCATTCACATGAGTGCGTCGTGTCGGCTCCCCTGAATTTATTACACATAAATTGTTATTGTCGATCAGATCTAGTAATTGTACTCCATTTGAATTCGATATACTACATCCCCAAGATTGGTGATGGCAATTAAAATCACCTAAGATAATATAGGGTTCTTCAAGTGTGGAAAAAATATGTTGTATATCATGCTTAATTAAATTCGAAAACTGAGGAATATAAATGGAAACAATGGAAATCGTATTATTAAGTCTTATTCCGACAATATTGAAACTTTTATCGGTATGTTGGAAAAGTGGTAATTTTTTGAAAGTAAGAGTATTTTT
>CAJQZM010038232.1:0-31827 GCA_907164665.1 Colias nastes | reverse complement strand
ATGTAAATTATATCATCTAAGAATTAATATTATGTTAAATAAATAAAATAAATAAATAAATAAATAATATTAGTATAGATTAACCAAGTAAAAATTACCACAACATCAGGGTAAATATTCGAAGCTGGCAACACTTTTACGCTCTTGCACACGCCGCGCGGCGAACACACGCCCACCGCGTTGTTCATAACGCACACATCGCCAGCGCTCCACGCGCGTATGACGCGTGACGTACAGCTTGTGGTGTTGCAAATGTTTAGTGTTATATTTGCTGAAAAGTTGATAAATTGTGTTATTGTTAAACGATATCGTGTAATTTTTGAAGTGAAACGTCATTAGGCGCGTTGAGAGTAAAATTTTAAAGGTCGCGTCATGGCAATACCATCACGTCATGGAGTAAGGCGACGATTTTGGCATATACGTTATATACTATTTTGGTTAATCTTATATATAAAATTCCCGTGTCACAATGTTATAGTTACCATACTCCTCCAAAACGGCTGGACCGATTCTCATGAAATTTTCTGTGCATATCGGGTAAGTCTGAGAATCAGCCAACATCTATTTTTCATATGTACCACGGGCGAAGCCGGGGCGGACCGCTAGTAATAATATGATATTCAAAAATTGTATTCCTCTATTTTTAAGATTTTAAGAGAAAGGAAAAACATTTGCATACATATTATAATAGGTTAAATGGGAATTAAAAGTACTCACGTCCTACATACTGAGGGTCGGGCCAGTCATTTGGTAATAAGTTTGCCGCCATAGCATGTTTGGCTGCGATTTCAGCGCCTACGCACTTCGTAGTGTTGCCATCGTATAAAAGACAGCAGATACCACACATTTTGAGTTCCTCTAGAACACCACCCTGAAATATTTTAACGGTTAGATTTTTGAGATACAATGATAAAAGTATAATTCCGGTTTATATTAAGTACATATATTTAATTAGTACTTTTAAATATGTCACCAAGAAATATAAATAGTTATTTAACATTTTGAACGACCTATGACCTGGCTAACTCATTGCAATTTATTTGCAGTTTATAGACAGATTTTTTTTAATTCATATATTTTAATTAAATTTTATTAAATGATATCCTATACACTTCTATTTGTTTAATATTAATAATTACAATGCCTGTTTTCGGACATGTACATTCCCTTAGCCCCAGAGTCGCACATTCTGCGCCATGACAGCTCCTGTCAGTTAAGCATTTCCCGCCAAGACCGCACCGACAGTCGTGCGTGTTGACACATGTGCACGCCATGTCTTGCCATGTGCAATCCTGAATGATGATAATTATTTTCGTTGACTAACGTTGTGATATGTTATGCCATCAAACTAAGAATAGCATTGATTTGGCGCCGCTTTGTGACGTTATAGTTGTGAGTTCACTTAATAATAATCTAATATAACTAATAAAGTTAACGTATTTAAATTTGATATTTTAAAAGTGTTTTTTGACGTATCTATAATTGATTGATACAGTTCGTATATTAAAATAATTGAAATCAATAAATAAAGATAAAATATTTAATAAAATTATGTGCAAAAGTCATCTTTTATACTTATTTCGATTAATTAGTTATACAGGGTGTAATCGTTAAGTGTGCACAGGCGATTATTCCGTAACTATTGGAGAAATCAAAAACTTTAAATTGATATCGAAAGTACTTAACCTAATGAGTAAAATGGCCATAATAAAATTTAAAAAATAAAACGAGAAATATCTAAAAAATTATCTTTTTCGGGAGCGTTTAATGTAACATTTTTGGATATTTCTCTTTTTATTTTTAAAAATTTATTCTGGCCATTTTACTCATTAGGTAAAGGGCTTTCGATATCAGTTTAAAGTTTTTTGATATCTGCAATAGTTACGGAATAATCACTCGTGCACACTTAACGATTACACCCTGTATATTAATAAATATTATTATAGAACAAACAATTCCACTCTTAGTGAGATTAGCGAAATGACAGTCCGCTTTACAGCACAAGCCCTGTGACGGATGACATGTAGCCGTCGGTGCAACGGAACAGCCCTCCTTGTGAAGAGCACTGAAAAAAAAAAAGTTTTGATCGAAAAACTGTCATTTTTGCCGCCATTTTTTATCTTATAAGACTTAAGCATCAAACGAAATTTAAATGAATGTTTGCAAGCTACAATTGAAATGGGTAAGTTTATTTGGTTTTGGTTTTTGTGCATGATCTGAAGAATAATAACGATACCCTTTGTAATTTCAGCGCATCAGGTACTTTCTATAATAGAACACTGAACAAGTGGGATGTGTTGGAAGTGTAGATGGAGAAATGTCATCGAATTGAATAGTACAATAAATATTTTAGTTTATTTTCAAGAAGAATAGATAAATTTACCCATCTTCAAAAGCGAGAGCTCCTCCCGCCCGCGGTGTGCAGCACGGATCCCGGCTGTTACAGTGGAATGGCAGCCCGCAATCACACGCTTCGCCTTCTTCAACTATACCTGTGCGTAATTTTAATTGTCGCCTTTATGAACAGAATCGAATTGAATTTGAAATCGAAACAATTGACACGTCCATACGTCCTTACGTGTAAAATGATTCGGTTTTAATGTTATATTTAATGCATTAACGCACTTGAAACTACTCTCAATCGCCTATTTAAAAATAAAAAAAAGCCCGGATGATGTAGTATAAAACATTTATGGAATGAAATACCATATTTCTTTGCAGTTATGTTCAATATTTATTGCATCGCTCAATACAAAACTCTGCCCAATAGACGGATAGGCAGAGTTTTGCTTTGGACATTTTTTGAATGTGATTGTGAGCGTTTATTTTACGTCAATACGATTATTGTATATACTTTACCATTCCCACAATAAGGCCTATCCACCACCACCATGCAATAGCTCATGCTGCTCAAGGTGGCTGCCACGAGTCGCTTACTGCACAGTGAGAACTCGTACTTATGTCCCGTCTCTGAAGTGGAAGACTGGGATCCCATGAGATAACCGCGGCATTCGGGGTTGGGGAAGTTGTCGTCGTGGTGCGCACCGAAACTGTGCCCTGGAATACGTAGAAATAAGTATTTTTGCACGTACATATTATGTTACGCTCAAAAGACCGAAAATATCCATTGAGCGAAAAAAATAGCTCATTATGTGGTGTGGATCCAGTAACAGAGCTACATCGCGAAATGTTGTGTTGTGGCAATAATCAAATGCCACGATGTGTTCTGAACATTAATTGTTTTACCGTAATATTTGTGTGTAATATGCATATGTGTTTCGCACAGACCGCCCCCTAGTGAGAAACTGCAATAATTTAGAGAAATGTCTGACCCATCTCATGTGCAAGCGTCAAAGCAGCAATCCTCTCAGGTACTCTCTCTAACCCGTCTGCCGTCGCGTGCGCTACCGCGAGCGTGTTGAACGAGCGGCCGAACGCGCGTCGATCGCACAGACCGCCCGCCGCGCCGCCCATACCGCCCCCTAGTGATGTGAAACTGCAAATAGACCGTGTTTTAGAAATAAAGGAAGAAAATTTATTTGACTCCACAATAATAAACACAATTAACACAGAATACAATAATTAAAATTAAAACAACACAACATGAAACAAAACAATACAAAAACAATAAATGAAAGAGTAAAATAAAATTAAGCCGAAAAGTAAAGGAAATTAATTTAAGCAAGCTTAGATGTTTGAAAATTCAAAAAATAAAATGATAGTAAATGTAACTATAATTAGGTTCACATGTATGTAATTTTTTTTTGTAGTAAAACATAAAATATATTATGTTCTATTTTTCACGTATCATTTGGAATACAATGTTTTCAGTTGGTGTAGTGAAATAGAGATGTTTTAGCTGTTCTGGTTGATCAGAACGTTATTTTTGTCTTATGACGGTGCCCTATAATCTGTAGGAATTTGATTCCTCCGCCAAATATCAAATCCTTTTGAACTGCATAATTTAATAAATAGAAAAAATACGTTCTTAAAAACCTTTACCTCAACCCAAGCGTCCGATTATTAAACGCGTGTCCAGAGAAAGCGACGCCCAGACAAACTTCAGACAACCTGCGCAGTCTGGCGAAGCGCATAAGATACGATCTCCCGTCCACAGACCGCTCATTCGAGAGGTCGCCGAACACGCGCCCGTTGGTCTCGTGTGATGTTAGCACTAGGATGTACTTTACGGAGAAACCTAGAATAGTTATCAATATATAGTATTATGTGCCATGTTGTCGTTGAATGTTGATTTTGTGGATTTCTACTGCTACTGTCTCCAATAAATATTTATATTCATGCGTTTGCCATCTCTAACGATCATATATTTTACTATGTGTTACAGTGACTTTTTTTGCTATAGCTTTGCAAAGTTAAAACATCTTAATTTGACCGTTGACGACATGACATGATTCACATGACGACAGTGAATTCGTTGATAAATGATAGATAATGCAATATTTACCTACCACAAAAATTTGAGAACCGAAAATAATTGCTATTCTCGTGCCTATGTTGATGTTCTGATTGTTAGTATAATAATAATATTCTCAGGCTTACCAATATTATCAGGTATACCATCTTCGTTAAAATCTGCGTTCCTAAATATGATGTCCGCCTGCGCTACCGCGTGTATCATTCTTCGCAAGACGTGTTTAAGACTCGAGTTAGCATCCTTTACAAAAATTAATGTAATTTAAAATTAATGAATATATTCAGGGCCAAGATCGATCGATTCTAGATTTATTCGATATTAGAATACGCTAGAAAAGGATTTTTTTCTTTTCGAGTATATTATTTGGAAAGCAAAAACAGCTCGATGGATAACGGACGGGGCTTCGTTTTTTAAAATTTGCTTTATTTTGAGCGAGATACTAGCATATCAAAATTATTATGGATACCGAATTGAAAAAGTAAATACATACCTAGAGATATTAATTTACGAACCTTGTCATAAAACTCCTTATCCGCCAAAAGCAGTAAATCGCAAATCCTGGATCTCGCAATACCTGGCTTACGTGCTCGATTTTGGTAGCGGTATGGGAAGTAGGGTAGTCGAGCATAGCCAGTACCTTCCTATAGTAGAATGTCTTTTAAAATGTATTGTGTATTCTACAGAGAAAAATTCTGCAATTTTTTTGCACAGTTAACGATAGACAATATATTACTAGAACAGAATTTTCTACTAGAAAATTAATGAAAAATGGAAGTTTAATCATTTCAGAGAGGTTCGTCCCAGGATAAATGAGAAATATTCAAGAGGGATGATGAAAAAATAAATATAGACTAATATTGCAACGCTGAAGAGTTTTGTTGAACGCAGGAATCCCAGAAATTACTCGAATTGATACTTTACTAGCTATTGCAATTAATATCCATTTATCAAAGAAGAATATCTAAAAGAAAATCTATAAGCTATAAAAAGTATCACCTGATCACCTGTGCATGATCGCTGCGAGGTTGCCGCGGCGCCGCCACGTGGTCGTTCTCGAACCTTCCAAACTTCTTGCTCAGGTCGTCGCGGCCGTACGGATCCGCGTGGAGTGTTCTGTTACCTGAAAAAAATTAGAGGAACAAGTGCAAATGGTGATTAAAATTGAAGCAAATTTCAGATGACGTCTTCTTGTTCATTAAATGAAACTGCTAATGCCCAGGAAATTTGAAATTAATGTTTCATAATAAAGTAAAATTTTTAAGTATTATTTGTATAGGTAGGTAAATCTCATAGTAGTATTAGTAGTAAAGACGAATACAATATGACGCAACTTTATCATTTATGGGTTTTTGTACTAGTAGGTAGTACTTCTGTTTGTTCAATTAGGTATACAGGCAGGGAAAATGCAAATTACATAAAAATTTTTATTTAAGAACATTCGTTGCAATGAAGATGATAGAGTTATCTGTAGGATATTGGACACATAATAATCAAGTGTCGAATTAATTTAGGTAATCAATATGTGCTACGAAGTATTACCTAGTTAGTAAAAATGAATTAAAAATTCTCGTCAGTTTTATGGACGACCGTCGGTTACCTACATTGCATTAGCATGTATATTTTAAAATATTTGCATATTTATGATTTTTGTTCACCCCAGTAAAGGGCTGGTAGTTAATAAGTAAGTATATGAGTTACGCTTGTACCTTTGAAGTTATCAAAAATATTTTTTTTGGGACAGTAAGTAAAAGCTTTTCATTCCCTACGTTTAAAACTTTGAAAACAGTTAAAAGCCATTTTTGGCGTTTCAAAGTTTTTGCCTTATTCGGCATGTGTTCAATTTTTATTTAGCTTCGCATCATATCTTTATAATCCTGTGATAAAAATTTACATCCACATTGTAATTTGTCGCTCACGCGGTACATAAAATGATATACATATTTACATATTAAAATATTATAACAAGTTTAAAAATGCCATCACTCATCAATCAATGCAGACAATAAAAAAAATGCTTGGATTAGTTGGTTACATAATGTTTCTACAAAATGAGGTAAAAAGGAAAAATATATTAAAATGCTTATTTATATGCAAGAGATTTTGCAGAGATATCACGTGATATAGTCGTGAGAGTCTTGATCGGAATGCATGCTAAAGGTAAAGAATTAAGAAATAATTAATATTCAACCATGCTATCATCATGTCACTTATATTTTTAACCGACCATAAAAAAATTGACGACTTTTTGTGTTTTTTACCTCAGAACTTTTGTTGGGAGAATAATTGATTGTGATGACTCTTTTTTTATTTTGAAAGCTAGTACTTTCCAGTTGGTCTCATTTAAAGTTAGTCTAGTTTGCAAGCAGTTTAGTTTTACTTATTTCAATCTTAGATTTCAATCCACCTAAAACGAAGGTAAAGAATTATCTATCTAGCTATGCTAGTCTCGGCACAAATTCCTACCTAAATGTAACACTCCATAGAACTGCTGGTCCTCTCCAATGTACCCCTCTGCGGACCCAGCAGCTGGGTCCTCTACAGGGAACCCGTACGCCATCATGACATCATCGAGGGGGTACAATCTGTCTGTGAGCTCGTCGTTTACTTCAGGGTCTAGTAGCAGAGCTGACTCGTCTGACGTTAACGCGGATGATCCTGGAAGGTAAAGAGTGGTGTGTGTCTGTGTGTGTAAAAGACAAATAAAACTGAGGTGATTAATATTTTCTTTAAATTTTTCAAAAGAAGTACCTAAAAGAATAAATTTATGGTGATATAAAGCAATTCTTTTCTACTACATATTATTTCTACTGTGATGTAAAATTTTGTGTAGTTATATTTTTTTAATTATACGCAGCTTGATCTTAATGCTCTAAGAGCTAGATGTTAGTTATACATAGGTATAGAATTGGTAATTTTTTATATCAAAGGATAGGTAAGAAAGCTTCTATCCATCATCTCTTGTAAAATATACAGACAGGGAGAAAATTTGCAAGTAGGTAACAATTCTGCTACATCATTCCATATTATGAATTAAGAACCGTTCGACTTCACCTACATCTCAAGTCTTTTACAACCGATTTCGTACCTACTGACTGCATCTTCAAACACAGCAAATGTACTTCTTTCCCAAACCTAGCTTCTACCACATTATACCCGTACGCCCTGCAGATCCTTTGAGCTCTATCTTCATTCTGCAGACCAGCCACCACGCCCAGGAGAAGGAGAATCCAGCTCATACTAATTGACTATTGATTTGACATAGATTATACTAATTTTGATTGAGTCAATGTGACGTTCTTATTTCACTCTGTGACAAGCTCTGTGAGGTCTTTTGTGAGGTATAGATTCTTCTATTGAAGGAAAAAGTTCGGTTTATTAAAATATAGTGTTATTTTGAATCTATTCAAACGAAGTTAATCTATTTCATTGTGATTCCAAAGAAAGTAGGTATATATAATATATTTGTGCTTTTAGATTTTGTTATCTAAGCTTAAGCTAAAAAAGTAAAGCTTATTATTTACTATATTTTAAACAAGAAGTCATTGTTCATAAAAGCTAGTATTATATTATCTGTGATAAAAGCATCTGTACTCACAATCTACCACAGCAATCTACCTACTGCAGTCTAGAGTCTAGACAAATTAATCATAACAAGAACTTATACGTGACTTATATAACTAGTTACCTACCTATTATGTAATAAGTACGTTACATCCTACTAAAATTGTAAATGCGAAAGTTTGCGAGTATGTATGTATAGATGTTCGTAAGGATGTTCGTTACGCTTTCATGCAAATACTACAGATCCGATTACAATGAAATTTGGCACACACATAGAGGGTAACTTGGATTAACACATAGGATAGATTTTCCCACAAGAAATCCCACAGGCACGGGAACTAAGCATGCGGGTTTTCCTTTGAAAATGTGGGCGAAGCCGCGGGCGGAAAGCTAGTAGGTATTATCTGTGCAATAAAAAATGATTATGACAAATGTACACGCTCCTTACACCGGAACGGCGCGGCGCTACATCTAATCAGACATACAAATCGTGTATCAATTAAGAGTTTTACTATGAAACTTCGTATTTATATTTACACTACGCTTCGAGTCTATCACGATATTGTAAATTAACATTCCGCCGACGAGAGCTTCATTCATAAAAACGATTAATTGATACGTGGGTGTTTTATGAATTTTAAACGAAATAATACGAGGAACCTTAGAGCTTAAACAATTAGAAATTTAAAACTTTCAAAAGGATTTTTTTTCCTTAAAATTAATTACCGTAAAATTAAAAATTAAAAAATCTATTAAATCTGTTTTATTTCTAGAATATGTCGTCGTGACTCGCGTAAAATCATACACAGGAAAATAACAACTTTGTATTAGAATGTGTGTAATATATCACAATTATTAAATATTAGATATTGCATTTAAAAAATTATAAGGATGATATTATAATCTGTAATACAATAAACTGCATATTTTTATGTAATTAACTATGCCCCGCGGTTTCATCCGCGGTAAATAAAAATCCGTCCAGTAGTTTTGGCATGATAAAGTAACTAATTCGTCAAAATATACAAGCTTTCACATTTTTTTCATTGCATACTTAAATTAATTATTGTTTTATGGCTTTTTCTAAGAATAATAAGAAAGAAAGTAACATCTATTCATCAGGGACAGCACGACACACATTAACACAACAAATTATACAAATATGATAAAAAGAAATATACCGGCCGAATTGAGAACCTCCTCCTTTTTTTGAAGTCGGTTAGAAATAAAATACATACCTACATAACAACGAAAATAAAACAAAACAAATAAAATTAAGAATTAGAAAAAAAAATAACATTAAGACCAAGACTAAGTACTACATGGTACTACCTTTACAATTATATACGTACGTTGTATACGTAGTATATTATTATTAGTCTGTGCTATAACTGATAGTCCGGGATACATCGCCCATTTTTGCAAGTGATTACGATCAAGCTAATTTTTCGTGAGTAGCTTTATTTTGATGAGATGCCCAATAATTTCATGTACGAAACTCTCGATTGTGGTAGCTTACAGAGGTAACAAGGATAAAAATTTTTGATTTGACGGTTCTCAAATATTTATTACGCAATTTGTAGGACAATATGTCTGTTGAATTATATAAGTATTAAATAAGTGAAAATAAAAAAATCAGCTGGTTAGTAATCATTTATGATGACTTCGTTATCGATACACATTGGAAAGGGGGACTCTTTGATCAAACCATAGATTTTGTAGGACAAATATTTTTTCGAATAATTTAGATAATTATCTTGAGATTGAACAAAAAAAAACATTCAGTTAGTAATTAATATTTGAGAACCATCAAATCAAAATATTTTATCCTTGTTTCCTCTGGTAGCTACCACAATCGAGAGTTTTGTACATGAAATTATTGGGCATCTCATCAAAATAAAGCTACTCACGAAAAATTAGCTTGATAGTAATCACTTGCAAAAATGGGCGATGTATCCCGGACTATGAAGTAATAACTATAAAAACTTCCATTGAATACTAGATGGCGCTAGGTGTATTTACCAGAATATTTTGATCACTCATTTTGCTACGGTTGTGCTACGCTTTTTGAATACTAAAAAGCACATTTTACACTATTAGGAATATTGCGCATTTTTTTGATTTCGAAGGATAGTTGATTCGTACTTCGTAAGATGTTATCACAGTACTTATGAATATTAAAAAAAAAACTGTGAAATTTTTACTTCAATTTTGATGTCCTATTTGTACTCTAAACAAATTATCTATTTAAAAAAAATATATACTCTATATATATAAATTATAATCTATTCCAACAAGCAGACATTTTCCTCAATACACAGCTTATAAAGTTATAATTAATGACCTTTAAAATTACATAAAAGCGATCAAAAACCATAAATTATGTATTGTAACGCCTTATGCATTAATATACCCATATATCCATACAAACATTGGGCTTACACTGTCCATCTTACGATATTAAAAAGCCAAGTATAGTTAGTATATTTTGTCAACCTATAACCGCTGCCCGGCTCATTTGTACAATATCGGCGGCACTAAGCGCCCGCATCCGCGGTATAAACTTATATTTATAAATTGTAGTGATTATAAGTGAAAATGTTAAAGTACACAGTGAAAAAATACTGCTCGGAGGGCAGTAAGGTGAACCAAATTATGGTTGCTGTTCTGAGTAAGTAATTTGCGTGTTAGAGAACGCTAAGTAGTGATAAGCCGGTTTCATAAATTTTCAGTGCATTTTTTAAATTTGGCCTGTGGTGATTTTGAAAACGTATGAAAAACCTAAATTAATAAAAGTGCTATTTCGGTGAATTCTTAATGGGGAATAATTTTAAACAGAAAAAAAATGTGTACTAATTAAAAATAATATAATAATTTCTATAAATATGTTTTGTCCATTATGACCTTTTTAGAATTTATTAGTAATGTCTGTATAGCAGATAAACAGATAAATTACAATAACGAGCGCCATTAGTGTTATTTATATGCATTTAAAAATATTAAATAAAAATGTAGATGGTCTTATTATATTCTGCAGGATGAATTGTAAAACAATACCAATATTTATTAGTAAAACCCTTTCAGGATGCGCGATTGCAAGCGTACCTAATCCTTAATTGACCTACCTAAGTTAATTCCAACATGATATTAAAAATCTTTTACATAATATAAAAATCTTGAAGCTGTTGATGAAGACGCGACATGAAAATTTTTATTGCCTAATAATATGTAGATTTATGTTATCTGTGCGAATATATATTTTTTAACTTTCCTCAAATTATATTATGAAACATATTTAAAAAAATATATATTATTTTGATACGCGTATTTATTTATTATTTTACACCAGTAAACTACCCTATTAGCCTACCTGCTGACTGATTTCAGCAAGCATCATTATCAATGAAAAAAGAAATAACAATTTCTAATTAAAGCGGTTCCAAGTTTTAAGTTAATAATTATTTAATGTTTCACAATTTAACTTTCGTAAATCATTTTTATAGGTAAGAGTTTACTAAATAATTTTAAAACAAAACATAGAGAAACAGAGCTTTTTTTAATTAATTATTTCAAAATTTCCTCATAATTTTGGAAGACGAGAACGAAGAGAGGTTTATAGAACAGAATTGCGACAAAATTCTAAAAATGTGAAACATTATTTGGCTTCCTCAATAAATCTCCAAATAACAGTTAGAAATTAAAATTCATTTTATTCTTATCTATGCGATAAACTGTTTAAATAAAGTATATTTTAAGCAGATCACGTGTTTTCAAACATGTACTTTCCCATGCCCAACGGACAATGGGTATCGTATTTCGATCATTATTTTGAAACTATAATGAATATTTCCTATATATAGTTGTTATATTAATTTTTTCATTTCTTAAACACGTCAATTGCGGGCTCTAGAATATATTTGTAACTTGTCTTGCTTTTTTTCTATCAATGGTTACTATGAAAATACAATATATTATTAGAAAACGGTAACAATCATAATATTTTTAATCGTTGTAAAATAGAATAATTTTAAAATGCGACATTGATAAAAAGCAGGTTTAGCCGCTTACGTTACTTTTGTAGTGCAAGTTACGAATAAAAAATTATATTTACGTAGAGCGCAGTTGATAAATTTTATTTGTAAGAATTTTGGATCTCTGGAAGTTGCAATAAATGCATAATGCACTGGATCAATTTTTGAATTACCTACGTCTCATTCTCTTGTTTATTTTGTAACAGGAAGACAAACAGATAAACTCATAGTTATAAATATAGGTATAATTATTATTAGCAGTTATTATACCGTGCCAAACCTTAATTAAATTAAACATACAGTATGATCTATTGTTCTTATAGAATGTAAATCTTGTTAAACGATGATAAGAAAGAAGTAGCAGAATCTGGTACACACAAAAATATAGAAGTAGGTTTAGAAAATACACACACAAACATAAAAAAATACTGTTATGTACGCATTAGGATCAGAATACATACAATATAGTTACATATCATATATATTTCTTGGATAAAATATTGATCTATATACACGCTTTACCTACTTAAGGAAAATGTTTGAGATATATTAAGCGATAAGACAAGTTTTTACTCGAGAACATATTATATAGCTACGACAAACTTTTTCTTAATATTAGAGTGTTTTATAGCTTTTTAACAAGCTTTATTGATTGGTTTTAAATTTCAAATATAACAAGGTAGTCACTAGTGAATTTATTGTTCGTTTTTTTAGTAAGTTCTTTGAAGCATGCTGGTAAATTTTTGTAAGCAACAGTTGATCAATAATGTTATGCTAAAAGCTTCGTTTAAAAGTTGTCGTTTCTCGCTGACTTTTCAACATGCGTTGGCACGTATCTTGATAACTTTTCCGTAGTACATTTATGGTCGACCACTTGTAATAGCTTGTGCATCGAAAAATGTACTAAAACACCTGTAATAATTCTACTCTTTGTACTAAAACTTTTCACACTACGCCAAAACCTTGTCAAGTTACGTGCCAACAATTATATGAACGACTAGCCGCGCTCCGCGGTTTCACCCGCGTAGCTCCGCTCCTTTTGGTCTTAGCGTGATAATATATAACCTTACTCGATAAATGGGCTATGTAACACTGAAAGAATTTTTCACATCGGACCAGAAGTTCCTAAGATTAGCGTGTTGAAACAAACAAACTTTTCGGCTTTATAATATTAGTATGTAGATGCAACACATCATCACATGTGCAACACAGTGCTGCCAACATGTTGACACTATTTTGCAACATGTAGATTAAAGTTTTTTGCAAAAAATGTTTACCATAAATACTTTTATAAATGAAAAGTGAAGCTTATGATAACTCAAGATGAAACGACGTAATGACTAGGAGAAAAAGCTTGATAGTTCTTTTTTGCAATGATTGAGGACATTATCATCGCTATCCAGAGGTTTATTATAAAGAATTGTGAAGCTCCGGGTATATTTGAGTAAAGAAATGATGAAAATAAACATTGCTATATAATAAACTAGCTTTACACCCGTGGCATCGCTCGCCTGAATGACAAAATTTTGTATTTCGTGGATTTTCGAACAACAAAGTAATACCTTTTAAAAAAGAGCGTGTGTGCCGGGCACACGTGTCAGAAGTGAATCTTCTTTGGCAAGATTCAAAGATACCAAAATCGTCGCCTTACTCCATGTCGTGACGGTATTGCCATGACGCGACCTTGAAATTTCACTCTTATCGCATCTAATGAAGTTTCAGTTATTTACATAACTATGCGCGAATTCAATTTTGTCCGCGGAAGTATGGAATAGATATGGATACCCACCTCCAAGTGCTTTGAAGTATGTTTTGTAAAATTTAAAAGTGACTTTCTCATCAAGCTCTTTAAAGTAAGAACGTCTATAATTATTTTTTATTTTTAGAGCGCTTTCCGCGTAAAGTGTACACATGAATTACAATACCATGAATACACGGAGAATCTTGCAGTTTTTATCTCAATTATTATGTCATATAGACTGGGGTAGAAGCCTTTAAAAATAATAAAAAGATAAAAAAAATCGCAGTCGGATGAAACCCATTAGAAAAGGAGGGGAATACGATGAAAATAAAAGGAAAAATAAATTACGGTCAATCCGAGTTCGGGAAGTGGGAGGGGAGAGCTTTTAAGAGAAAAAAATGGTTTCTCTCGATTTCCGACAAAACTACAAGTCCTACGGAAAAAAGTTTAATGGCAAAGTTGTAGGTAATAAAAAGTTCTACAACTTTTGTATTCACAATTTTTTCACATAACCTCAAAATTAAGGTGAAAAATTCAAAAAACCAAGTTTTTGGTCTTTTATTTTTATCTACTTCAAAATTTATTTATTTTCTACGAAATTTGGTGGAAACTTACTTTATTATGTCTCAAATACACTGTAATTTATTTGATTGAAAATATTTATTTTTTCGCCTTATTTTGAATTAATACCAAAAAAACAACCTAATTTTCAATCGAAAAGTCACCCGTCAAAATATCAGCTTTTTTCAAAAACTTGGAGAGCCTTTTATTCATTGAAATCTCTACTTTCATATGGTGTAAAAAAAATAAACACCACCATAGTAAATGTTCTCAGGAAATGCATACAAACAGTGTGATAATGAGCTTTTACTAAATCAGGCACACTTCTCGAACTCTATATCTTCTCTTGTATCGGCTTATCGGTAATATTTCAAAAGAAAAAAAATTATCTGTTCTAAGTTTAATATTTTACAGCATATTCAAAAGCAAAATGATGTCGATAAAAACATTTCAGGTAGTTTCTCTTAAAAGCTCCCCCCTCCCATTTCCCGAACTCGGATTGACCGTAATTTATTTTTCCTTTTATTTTCATCATATTCCCCTCCTTTTCTAATGGGTTTCATCCGACTGCGATTTTTTTTTGTTTCAAAAATTATCTACTCTAGTCTAATATACTGGCGCCTGACAATCATTATAACATTCTTAAGCTTTTCCTTCTAATATGTACTTTAAGAGGATAAAAAAACTAGACGTATCTATAAGTTGCACGTGTTGCTATTATTTGTATAACAAATAAAATGAGGAAAAATTTTAATTTGAAAATCGCCGCTGTACACAGGTAGAGTAAACGGTAGAGTAGAGCGGTAGAGTTCGTAGAGTACTAACTATCCTACTTACTGTACTAATGTAGACACCATTGGTAGAGCAGAGTACTGAAATTTGGTAGAGTAGAGTGGCTAGCACCGTGGCAGTATGACAGTTACTCTACTTAAACTGGTAGAGTACTGAGAACTGGTAGAGTAGTGTGCTAGTTCACTCTACCGTTTACTCTACCCGTGTACAGCGGCTATTAGCGATATTTTTCAGATGAATGAATAAAGACATAATCACGACATAGCTAAGGAAATAAATTAAAGTACAAAATACAAAAGAATACTTAATATTTTTAATATAATAATTTAATCTAAAAGGTTTGTTACAAATATGTTAGTATGTAGATTGTAGGTATGTATATAAAATGATAGTAGCATTCATTTATTTGGTTCTCTGTAACAAATTCAGCAATCTGTGGTTCTAAATGTAGGTATTTGAACACCTATTTCCCGAGAAATAAAAAAACATAGAAAATAATGTATTTGCTAAAACTACAACCGAGACTGGGACGGTATAGGCACATTATGTATTAGATCTCTGGAACACTTTTATTTCGTTCCAAAATTTATTCTTTTGAAGGATGATTATCTTATAAATAAATGGAATTTTATTTTCCCTTTTATATTGTGCCTATTAACGAACACAAAATGTCCTACTTTTTCTTTTTATTAGATCGAAACGATTTTCTAGAGATCAAAGAAAGGTATTTTTTTCTATAAAACTAACTAAGTACATACCTACTTAGGTATTCAAATTATATATTTCTTTTTTATGTACTTACAAGTACATATTTAGTAGAAATTCAATTACAATTTGGTTTTCACAGATTCTTACAAATAAATAAAATTTAAGAAAAAGTTGGATCGATTTAAGAAACCGGACAAAAGTCAAGATGGTGTCCAAATATTTATTCAATCGGCGTCTTTTAAATTCTATATTGATTTGTTAGATTAGACAATAATTAGGTACCGTTGATTCGTATTTTAAGACGAAATTAAAAAATCTATCTAATCTTTAACGAATCTATCTTTATTTAATAAATACTTTATTGCTAATGGTAAAACGTCTTAGTTAGGTACCTATGTTCTTATTAAGTTATTATGAAGATGGAGCTATTAAAATCTGTCCCGTCTTTTCGGAGGTTATAGACAAAACATCAACATGTAGATATATATAGATTTCGGCGAAGATTAGGCTATATTTTTACCCGGTCACCTACCTATATCCATGCGGACACAACTGTAAGCAGTCTTTTATTATAAAATAAGGATATTTAAAAATAAAAGATTACGTTTTTCGAACAAATGCCTAACATTCCCATAAGCAAAAAAACAAATATTTGCTTCGAGGAAGGTTCAACAAGTATTTCCAAGTTATTTAATAACCAAATATTTATAACTTACATAACAGCTAATAAACGCGCGGTCTTCGCGTGTCAACACGTGATTAAGTGTAAATAATTTAATTAAAACACTTTATTGTGCACTATAACAAACTATTTAAAAATACGAATAAAAAAACACATCAGAAGAAGACAAGACATGGTGAAATTATAAAACATACGAATACATGGAATTAATTATATGTAATAAAGTTGTGTAAATGTAAGGATAAACATTTTCTTAAAATTTCAAGAATATATAAAACATATTCGAGAATATATTATAAATTATAATACATAACGTTTCTTGAATTTTCTATCTCCGTGGAGTTTTCCGATTTCTTCATTCATAAAAATCTTCTGACAATATCAAAATATTAATATCAAAAGGTATCAATATCATTAAAAGCGAATAATCGAAATCTGTTCAATCGTTCACGGTTTACGCGTGATGCCGTAACCAAGGAAACGTCCAATTAGATATAAATAGACTAAATAGATAACGATTGAAGGAAAACCATTAGGTATTGTATATTTCTTTTTATCCAAAAGGAAATGGAGGATAATGTTCATTATGAGCGGAAAATATTTTATCTACAGTATAAAGCTTCCGTTGAAGACAAGAAGAAAGGTAATAATGGTACTATAATAGTGAGAATTTGTTTACTTGGATCTTAGACTTGGATGAATGTTTCTTAGGTATGTACACTGAACGAAGGAAAATACATATTTTTAACGAGTACTTAGTACACTGTAATAATCTTCAGTCTAGGTCATTAATGACAAAGTTGCTAGTAGGTAGTAAATTAGCTGTTAACTGTTACGAATATTACACCAAATCAATTTTTGTATGAAAATAAAATCTAACAAATTATCAAAAGTCGTAGAACAAATGTTGTTACTTATGATGTTAGCTATCTTGTCCTGCGAGGTTGCTGGTGTTTTACAAGTAACCCTGTATATAGATATCGACGACGCCATTCATAAATTGTAATAATAATCCCAACGAAAACATTTTCATGTAAAATGTTGCCAAGACGAGCCCATATGACTCGCACTGTCAAAAAGTTATCAGATCTCATGTAGAGCCAAGCTTCTAACACTACACGCCCTAACTCTACAAGGCCTAACTTCACAAACTCTACACCTTAGTCAAAATATGTGGCTTGGCCATTTCGCTACATTCACATCGGCGTAAGGTGAAAAATTAATTCACTGTTCATTACTTTTGTGTTATACAATAGTTCTTGTAGTAACGAACGGCCAAGCCACATATTTTGACTAAGGTGTAGAGTTTGTGAAGTTAGGCCTTGTAGAGTTAGGGCGTGTAGTGTTAGAAGCTTGGCTCTACATGAGATCTGATAACTTTTTGACAGTGCGAGTCATATGGGCTCGTCTTGGCAACATTTTACATGAAAATGTTTTCGTTGGGATTTCATTTCTTTTTGTAAGTTGTTTGTAACAAATTTTTTTTTATTTTTAGCTACTGCGTGGACGTAAGAGGCAGGAGACGTTCGCAACATTCTATTCATTCATATTTATATGATCTGATCTGAAGTATATGTCTCAATATATGTCGATTAAATTTTTAATTTTTTTTTTTAACAAGGAGTACCTATACATTTTTTTTTTTTTTTTTTTTTTTACAGTACAATAGGGGAGCGCTTGGCCACGATCTCGCCTGATGGTAAGCTGAGATGTGGCCTAAGATGGAGCGCGCTGCCCTAGAATGTACCTGTTCACTCTCCTCTTGAAGACCTCCATATTGTACTCATCGGGGAACACAGATTCAGGAAGCATGTTCCAGTCCCTAGCGGTTCGAATAAAGAATGACGATCCGAACCGCTTTGTCCGGGTACATGGAACGTCAACCATGTGGCGATGCCTAGAATCTGTGCGCCTCGACGAACGATGGAAAAACGGGGATGGCGGAATTAGGTCGTGCAATTCCGCAGCGCACTCACCAAAGTGTATCCGGTAGAAAACCGATAAACTTGCCACTCTGCGGCGATGAGCGAGGCTCTGGAGTTTTTTGCCTACTAGCTCATCATCGTTTATGAGCCTCTTGGCGCGCCTCTCTATCGCCTCAAGCGTCTCCAGCTGGTACTTGGCAGATCCATCCCAGAGGTGAGAGCAGTATTCCATGCACGATCGGACTTGTGCTTGATAAAGGTTGAGCAACTGTCCCGGACTGAAATACTGCCTCACCTTCGCCAGTATACCGAGCTTTTTTGAGGCTACTTGGGCTTTTGATTCAATGTATGAACCAAAATTGAGAGTAGGCGTCAAGGTGATACCAAGAAGCTCGAGGTGGTCAGTTATCGGTACGGATACACTTTGGAAAGACGGAGTCAGGTTGAATGGACTCCGTTTTGCGGTGAATAGACACGCCTGGGTCTTGGTCGCATTGAACTTGACCAGATTGGCTTCGCCCCACTCGGAGACTGCCTGTAAGGACAAGTTCATGCGTTCGACCATCGCCTCCCGTAGAGACTGGATTTGTGCCGTACTGGCTCGCGCGCTGGATGCGTATCTCTCCACAACGGTGCTATCGTCTGCATACCCATAGATACCGGGTTTCAGCAGATCGTTTATGTGTAGCAGGAATAGTGTTGCGGAGAGAACTGATCCCTGAGGGACCCCGGCATTAATAGCCATTTGGTCGGACGAGCAACCGTCGACGACTACTCGAATCGACCGATCTCTCAGGAAATCTGAGATCCATGCGCAAAAACCGGTAGGCAGACCGTATGATGGAAGCTTGCCGATAAGACTATCATGCCAGACCCTATCGAAGGCCTTCGAGATATCAAGGGAGACTGCAAGCGCTTCACCATGATTCTCTATGGCCTCACTCCAGATGTAGGTGGCATACGCTAGAAGATCCCCAGTGGACCGATTTCGGCGGAATCCGTATTGGCGGTCACTGAGTAGATCGTTCGCTTCTAGGTATGCCATAAGCCTGCTGTTCAGTACACGCTCCATAGTCTTAGAGAGTATGGACGTGACTGAGATTGGCCTATAATTGGAGGGGTCGGCACGACTGCCTTTTTTGGGCACAGGCTGCACGTTGGCAAGTTTCCATGATTTCGGTACTTTTCCAGTCATCATCGAAAGGCGAAAGAGGCGTGTCAAGACAGGAGCGAGCTCAGGCGCACAGGTTTTTAGCACTATGGCTGGAATTCCATCAGGGCCACTAGCTTTGTTCACGTCAAGACTTCGCAGCGTTTTAAGAACCTCAGTCTGTCGGATGCGAATTTCTGGCATGCTCACCTCGCATCCAGGTAGACTGGGAGGTTTGGCGCTTGCGGGATCAAGACGTGAATTTTCTGCGAACAGAGTAGCAAGTAGGTTCGCTTTCTCTGCGGCAGTGTGAGCCAGCGACCCATCCGGTTTCAGCAGTGGAGGAAGTGAGGGGCGGCAGAAATTCGATTCAACCGACTTTGCCAGGGACCAAAACGCTTTACTACCAGAGGGGTAAGAAGCCAGTTTGTTCCCTATACGGCTAACGTGGTCAAATCGAGCTTTCCGTAGAGCCTTTTTGCAGGACTTGGCGGCCCGGTTGAAGGCTTTCTTCTTCTCAGATACGTCCTTGGCCTTGCGGTGTCGAGCATCAGCCCAGGCCACATATGCTTCATGTTTAAGCGCTTCAGCGCGTCTACATTCGGCTCTGAACCAGGGTTGAGCTTTGCTGGACGTGGCCACATCGGAGAATGGAATATAATACTCCATTCCCTGCCGCAGCACATCAGTCACAGCATCCGCACAGGTTGAAGGGTCTTCAGAAGAAAAGCAGACAGGCCGCCAGGGATAAGATGCAAAGAAAGAACGCATCTCGTCCCAATCTGCTGACTTGTATCGCCACACGCGCCGAGAGCCCCTGGGACTGGGATCGGGTGGCGAGTAGACAGATACAGATTTCACCAGACAGTGGTCGGAGCTGCCAAGCGGCGATGAAATCGCTACCGAGTAACGGTCTGGATCGGTTGTCAGCAGAAGATCCAAGCAATTGGCTGTATGGCTCTCAACATCAGGAACCCGCGTCGCTCCTTGGACCAGCTGGGTGAGATTTAACGCTATAGCGAGTTTACGCGTCTCTCTCCCAGCGAGGTCAGTGCACTGGTATGGGTATAGCCACTCCTGGTGGTGGGCATTAAAATCCCCCAGAAGCACTAGCTGAGCGGAAGGGTATTTGTGTTGAGCAGCATCCGCCGCCTCACTTAGGTACTCTGTGAGCCTGATCGTCTCCTGGTCTCCGCTGTGCGCTCGGTAGACACAAGCATAGATGAGTTTCTCTAGGCCTGTGTCCACCAGCATCCAAAGTACAGAGAAATGGGGGTCTTCAAGGTAACGGAGACGCCGACAGCAGATGTCGTCACGTACGTACGCGCACACACCTGACCGAGCTTTAAAGTTATGCTCCAGGGTGTAGCCGGGATACGATAGGTACGCCTGATCAGACGGACATCTAATCTGCGTCTCCGTGAGGAACAAGATACAAGGATTGCTAGTCTCTAGGTGGAAGTGGACTGCAGCGAGGTTGGAGTGTAGACCTCTGATGTTAGTGAGGTCTACTTTCAGCGAGAGGGAGTGCTGCCGCTGTACAACTTTATTCTTGTACCTTGTACATATATATATCTAGGGGAACCAAGTTTTAGATTATTAGATTAGACCTCTAGCGTCATCAAAATTTAATTTAAAATTACAGGTCTCATACAAACTCCCATCCCCTAGTTTAAGGGGTTGGGGGATGAAAGTTACAAGTTTTATAATTTTTTTGTTGTTTGTGTGCTAATACTAGCTTACATACAAAATTTCAGCTTTCTAGGACATTAGGAAATACCTTAAGAATTTTGATGATCATCAGTGAGTCAGTGACGAAATTAGCATTTTTTAGATATAAATAAAATCTGAAGTATAAAAGCTAATGTAATTAAAACTTAATATGTTCAATAAGTCCGCTATTGACAATATATCCCGAAAATTTTGTTGATCTAGCATAATCCAAACCCAAGTTATGAGGGTTCAAAAAAACGTCGAAGCGCTTCGAGAAAAGGTAGGTAGTGCCCGTGCGCGTAGTCGCTTGGCTCGTCTTGGCGGGGGCACTACCGTGCCCCCAGATAATGTAATACAGGTAACTAGGTCTTTTCTCTTACATTTATATCTAGATAGGAAAGAGGTGAGTAGCTACAGGATTCAAAAACGAATAAATTATGATTAGTTAAAATACGAAATGAATAATATAGAAATTTTATAAACATGTTTCAAGTTAGTACTTGACTAACTTAAAATGTCTTGATACGTTGCTACTTTGTTTTATTATTATGATAACATGAATTGTTTGTTATTGAAAATGCAATATATTTTTAGGTTCTTCAAAATGTAGAGTTGTACAATGTCAAAAAGACATAATAACTTTATGTGTCTTGTTCCATGAATGTCCTGTAGTCATTAGTAATTGTTTTCTTATCTCAAAATCTCAACAACGCATAAATAAGCAATAAACTATAACAATGTATTTAACTTCATTTGTATAACATTGCAGTGGCAGTACTTCCTGAAGCTTTTACTCCATTTCAAAATTACCTAAGTGTTACC
Organism: Colias nastes; assembly: GCA_907164665.1. Taxonomy (NCBI): domain Eukaryota; kingdom Metazoa; phylum Arthropoda; class Insecta; order Lepidoptera; family Pieridae; genus Colias; species Colias nastes. The sequence continues at coordinate 9,706 of CAJQZM010038232.1, read as the reverse complement.
TAAGTACTCAAAATAACTGGCAAAACTGTCAGCATTCTTTTATCATCCTTCACGTCGTATCTTTTTATTCAAATTTAAAATTTTATAAGATAACTAGCTTACCGCCCGCGGCTTCACCCGCTTTGTCTAAAACCTAATAAATTATATACTAAAACCTTCCTCTTGAATCACTCTATCTATTAAAAAAAACCGCATCAAAATCCGTTGCGTAGTTTTAAAGACTTAAGCATACAAAGGGACATAGGGACAAAGAAAGCGACTTTGTTATATACTATGTAGTGATAATTTGAGTTTTAGCACTGTTGAAAGCTTAGGCATTAATTTAAAGCTCTAAGGTTGAAAGTAATCTATCCTGTTCTAATTTCCTGGAATTATTAACACCAGTAATTCCAACTAAAGTCTACATAGCTATGTACGTACCTATATTTAATTAAAAAGAATACGTCAAAATACACACCATCTTTTTTTTTTTTTTTTTTTTTTATAGTGGTGAATGCATTTAGGCATACCCAGGGCACTCGGGGAAAGAGCCCTGGGTTATGTCGGACTCACCCTGCTGAGTGCAGGGACCTACCGACTAAACTCCACTGTGTTCCGCCGTGCCGCTTTATTGACGGGGCCGCGGGTATTCGGTAGAACCGCGTCCGCAGACCCGTCAGCGGCAGCCTATCTCCAGGCCCAACGCGAATGTGGCGGGAGGCCGCCAGGTCTACCTTCCTGGGGGGCGGCGTGAGTGGAACACTTCTCACGCCGCCTCTCCGCACCGGATGATGGATTATATCCCCGTTCCAAAACACACCATCTAACGTAAATTTATGCATATCTACGTTAAATTTGCATAATAACATAGATTATAATAAAAAAATTAGATTTCAAACATTTACCTATAAAATAGCGAACGAATTCCTTTTTCTGTGCATCTTCTAAAATTACATATAAATAGTCAAGAAAATGTAAAATTTTTATTGAAATGATGCGCCATAGCAATAAACAAAGAGAGAAATGTGAACCGGTCCAGAATCACGTCTAGAATTCAAGGACGCGAAAATTCATTCACCTCGTGATGATTCTGGCCCATACCATGACATTTCGTCTATTTAATATTCCGTATTCAGACTAGTTTTAAGTTCATTCCACTAGAAGCCGCGAAAATTCGAATAATTATTACTTAGGTAATAGATACTAGAAATAAATTACGTGAAGTTCGCAGTTAAAAGTTTTAACTTAAAACTATCAAGATTTTCTTTCTTGTATTTATGTCCATGATAGTTAATTGTCAGGAAAGAGAAAGACTTTTAATTTTATTCGTAACCACGGGTCCATAGTTTAGTATAAAAGATTAATTTAATTCAAACTCATTTCAACTAGACTTAGAATTGTGTCAAAAAGTCTAATGAATTGAGTTCAACGTGCTAAAAATGGCATTTAACTTAATTTCTGTCTCAAATTATATACTGGATATGGTTTCAATGGCGTAGTTTACCTACAATATTTTAATATTTATAAGTTTATTTTAACGACCTATTATTTAATAATTATTTCAATGAATAAAAGATGGAATTCTAAGACATGGAATTCGAAGTCGAGATCTTAGATCTCGATTGATGCTTCTCAGAAAATACTTTATTATTATTATTTATGAATATTGTATTATAATCAATAAGAGTTACCTACTTTATTTATAATTATACCGACCGTCTTTATCATTTTCCATTTTGGAAATAATGGTACGGGAGCAGACTGCAGAATGGGATATTTTTTCATTTTTACTAGGTACATTTTACATTGTGGCTAACTATAGCCCATATACCAACATAGAAAAAAAAGACTCATTAAATTCTATTTTTAAAGCTTATTTCATAAAAAGCGCAATTTAAGACAAATTATCTTTGTCTGTCATAATGAGATAAGTTATTAGTTATCTGTGTTTGACACATCAAGGCAATGGACATGGTCGTTTACTGCGCCTAAATACCTGATTGGGGATGATAATAATTAGATTATTTAGTAAATATAATGTAGCAATATATAAAATTTAGCGTACATATCTGTGATAATTAGCTAATTTTTAAAACTGGGAGATTGTTAGTACTTTTTTCCCTAAGAAATTGTAACGAAATTCAGTGATGAATTAAAGATAGAGACGTTTTTTTGATTTCACTTTGCCACCTGTTAAAAAGAAAAAAAAAATTAAAATGATTAATGATGACTTTAATAAAATAAGACTCTACATTCTTTGTGTAGACCTTGGTGTAGACTGTAGGAGTCTCTATACTTTATGTATTGAGATATTTTAACTAAGTAAGTATGTACATACATATTTACTTTGTTAATATATTTCGTTCGGGGCATCTATCTCTAAACTCAATAAATACCTCATAAAAATTACGCTTTAATTGAAAGCTTGTTTCAACATCAAATAGCAATACAAATTTCCTTTTTTCTACCAGGAAAAGTGTCTTGATTTAATTTAACCATTTTAACATATTATTTTACAAAGAATATTTAAATACCGCCTCGGCATGTATGACCAAAAAGTCGAAAGCTTCTTTTAGTGCCTAAATCAAGTTTTTTCTAGATTAGACTGACTAACTGATTTCTTATATTTACACAAGATCTCTTCTGAGGTATTCCCAGTATTGTTTTTAATTTGTCAACACGCATTGAAATGAAAAAAACCACGACAAATTTTTGCGAAAGTATGCATTGAGGTCACACACGATTTCCATAATAGAAATTTAACTTATAGATTGTAAACAAAAACGTAAGATAAATAGATGAATTAATTAATTGAGGTCAGAGTCAAATAGCTTATTTGTTATCGTACCAAACATTGATTCCGTTAGGTATATGATTACAAGGTACAACACGATTGATTAATTTGTTTTGCGATTCATTATGATTTAGGAACTTTGACCGCCTTTAATTAATATGAAAGCACGACAAATGCGCAGTATTTTTAAAGCTTATGTGTTTCAAGTACCAAGTTGGTAGAGTTTAATTGATTTTGAACAATCCTTGTCCTAGTACTATTATTAACGCGAAAGTTTTTGAGGATGGATAGATGGATGGATGGATGGATGGATGGTTGGATGGTTGGATGTTTGGACTGTTATTCGTTCATGTAAAAACTACTGAACCGATTAACATGTATTTGGTATGTAGGTAGCTGAAGACCCAGAATAAAACATAGGCATACTTTAAAAAAAATATAGGTATCACTACCTAATAAATTTAATCAGATTTAACCTTTTTTACCAAGCGTTGCAAAAATTACCTATTTTATTGTTCCTTTACTTGTAATCTATCAATCTGAATACTCTACCCATAAAAATATATTTGAATTATGCAGGAGTAATGATTGAAATTAACAACACTTTTGATTTAGTAAATAAAAATGAATGGTATTATAAAACCTGTACATTTAAATACAATACCTTCAAGATACTTATGAAACTATCCAAATAACAAATTTCCGAAATATCTCCACATATGCAAATCCAATGCAGTATATTAAATTTTTATAAAGAAATGTAACATTGTTGTGGTATCAATCAATTGAAATGCGTTGTAATGTGATCTTTATATGAACAATTGTTCGTAAGTTCTCGAATCAATTCTTCTCTGAAACGAGGGAGCGTGTAAACGTTAACATGGGTTACTTTGTGACTACATTTCAATTAACTGTTATAATGGTAGTTTATTAAATATTGATGTTGTTTATATATTTTGTCGTGTCGTTCTCTCTTTAAGTGGCTTTAAAAACTACGTTGAATCGATCTTATTAATAATTAGGAAGAATACGATATTAATTTTCGATGCGTCTACTTATTCTTTTTGTTTTTCTTTCTTCTTTCTTTGTTTTTCTTTACTTAGAATAATATAATTTATTTATATTACTAATCTCTTTTGAAATTGCTTTTCGAACAGATGCTGTGGAAATTAATTAATTCCTACTAAGTATATGATTAGGCATTTATATAAGACACACTCATGAATTTGAGTTTAACGATTATTAGGTTATAAGATATGGCCTATTCATAAAGCTCTTTTCATATCAAACCTTACCTGATGTTTCATTAAATATCGAGAATAAGGAGTTAGGTATGTCTACGTTTTAATTATACAAATCACTGAAGAGGTAAAAATATCTTTCATAGTTCAAGAGTGCACTTCAAGGACCCAGGGTTCATTGGCAATGAACATTGTCCTTTATTCAGTTCAATTGTTTTAATTGCTTGCGATTGTTATGCAATGAATTGTGACGTCATGAGTGTCGGATGTCCTATGATGCGTGTATGGTTACATAGTAGGGGTTTCTATGCAGTTTTCAGTCTTAGATCATTAGATGGTTCTAGAAGCTTTTAAAGATATGAAGTAGGTAGGTGGGTTGTATGATGTATCTATTGAGATTGACCTTTTTATAGATAGGGAAGATCAATGTATAATTTCGTTTCAGAACTTTATTTCATATGCATAATATTAACTCCAACTAATGTACACGAAATAATGTCAGAACTTTTGTTTTTACTTACATTAAAAACCTTAGTTAAAAACATAGCCTATAATAAATACCTAAATTGTACAACATGTTATATATGAATTAATTACAAGTAGTGTCTCTTATTTAAACGTATTAAAAATTTAATAAACAAAAAATTGGAGAATAGATTCCGGCGATTTTAAATTATATCGTTGGCCAATAATGAATACTTACTCTACCTACTATTTTCACCCCAAAAAAACCAATATCATAATATTTATTTTGTAGTGAAATTATAGAGCAACTCCTCAACTAATAAATCTCTACTGTTTTGTTACCTCTAAATCCAGTCATATTTTTGCAGTGGTGTTACCAGTATTCTCGTACGGAACAGCCATCGGCTGGATGTCCCCTATGGGCCCCCGGCTCATGTCAGAAGACGGGCCAGCGGACACGCCTGTGCACCCTGACGTGATCTCTTGGATGGCATCCGTACCCTACCTCGTGGGTACACCGGCTGTGTTCCTCTTTGGGTACATTGTGGATAACTTTGGGAGGAAGAAAGCGTTGATGCTCACTTCTTTTTCTATGGCTGTGAGTATGTTTATTATTGATGAAAAGGCAATCAAATTCCTCTTTTGTTTTGTCTTTAGATGTAAATTGAAATGTCTGTTTAGGTATGTACAAACAAAACATATAGAATGTAGAGCCATGCAAATTTTATTGTTTGCCTGCTAGTTAACTGATCGTCTATATGATCCGGTTTATCAGCAGAACGAATTTAAAAATAGTTTCCGTTTAGAACTTATTTTTAAGGGTCTTTAGTCTGCAGTTGAAGTTAGAAATAAAAGACAATAGGTAGCTAATTTAAAACATATTTATTTTTATAAACAAATGTCGTTACTATTTACTAACAAATTATTTCATTATCTTTATAGATTTGCTGGGGCCTCAAACTGTATTCAACAGAAACCTGGGCCCTTATAGCCGCCAGGGCTGTAGTGGGTATGGGAGTCAGCGGGTCCTATGTCGTCACACCGTTATACATTAAAGAAATAAGCGAAGACTCCATTAGAGGGACGTTGGGAAGTTTGGTTGTTCTGTCGCAGAATCTGGGAAACCTGGTTGTGTTTCTTCTGGGCGAATATCTTTGCTACCAGGCTACGCTGTGGATTCTTCTGGCTGTACCGCTCATTCATTTGCTTGTGTTCCCGATCATGCCAGAGACTCCGTCTTATATGTTGAAGACTGGGAAAGAAGAGGTAAGGAATAGTTATTAAATGTAAAACGAAGCAAAAGCGATAAAATAAATAAAGCGAATGTTAAAAAAAATAATTAGGTAAATATTCATGAGTGAGATAAGTAGTTTGTTCTTTTAAGCGGTATTAAACAAATATTATTGAGTCTCGTTAAAGAAGAATATTTTAATTTTTTTTATTAATTATATCATAGGTTTATATAATATTGATTTATTATAATTTGCGTAAAATCAAAACTCCAGTAAAAGCTATTTTAAGCTCAAGTACATAATCTATAAAATCCAGTAAAAGCTATATTAAGCTATATTAGGCTCAAGTACAAGCTATAATCCCGTTAGTTTTATTTTTAGAATGCGATAACAGCTTGAAAGTGAGAGTCCAACAAGATATGGGCATCACAGTTGAAAAAAAAAATCAATCGACTTTATAAGATGTACTCAAAGTTAGTCGATAGGCCATTAATTTAGTTACTACCTTATTTTTACGATGAAAATAATGTTCACTAAATTATTATGTATTTGGTACTTAGCAGGTTAAACCCGTGCCTACGCAAACAACCGAACTATCTTGTATTTACATACTCATTTATAAGGGGTTGCTTAACCTTCTTTCGTATCGAGGACAATCGTTCTAGCTTTTTCTTCTCTATAAGCTAAGCATAACGTCCAACAGGTTGTAACTTCTGTAGAAGCACTTAATACATAACAAAAACCTAAATTCTAAAGTCTAGATATCAAAGTTTATTCAGTTTTGAGTACCAAGTAGCTAACGACAGAGCTTTAAGTTAAAATAAGTGTTTTTATTCATTTTAAATTAACATATACATATCAGTGTAGTCATGCCATTACCACACACGACGTTCCACGTCTCTAAAACTACAGATAAATTTTGATAACCATAAACATGTCTTTACTTTAATTGATATTCACTTAACATACTACAAGAACTTTCAGTTAAGCGTAATGTAATATTTCATAGATCATAGATTAAACAGTTTCGTATGTGTATTTTAATGGCTCTATGTTCCTGCCTCTAGGAGGCGCGTGATGTGTTGGCGTGGCTTCGGTGTAAACAAGTGACGGATGCATCCATTGAAAGTGAATTGCAGTTGTTGTTGATGGAATTGGAGCAAAGCAAATCTGGAAACTTCTTCACATCCCTTAAAACTATATGTAAGTATTCTAAATATTTTTTGTACAACTTTTCAAAACATACAGTATTCGATATAACAATGTATGTTCAACGTGAAAATGATCTGAGTATTACATCGTATATTCTGATTAGCAGTATAGGTAGTGCTTCCACTTTTACTTGGAACAAAATATACAAAATTACTAAATTGTGTCACATCTATGAATATTCACAATCTATACAAATACAAGTAACATAAAGTAAACTATTGGGACGTCAAAGTGGATGCTAACAATTCGTTTCCATAGCGTCGAGTAACGAATGGTCGAGTGTTTGAGCTGTAACGACCGACAGGGCGGGATTTGAGGCCATCAGGGCCCTGTATTGGGGGCAAAGTAATGGCAAAGTTTTATTTTGTTTTTAAGTATTTTGGTTGATCTAGAGTAAATTTTCATCTCTGTTTGTACCTATTTGATTATAAAAATATAATTCAAATTGTACGATTTATTTAAGGAGTATTGTGATTTTTTAAAGTATAATGAAGTATAGTATTGTAGTAGACCATCTCATTAATTATTCATGTCTTAAAATAAGGCTTGTCCAACAAGTGTAAGTACGGTTAACTATTAGATCGATATTCTAATAGAATGGCAATAAATAAATGAATAGGTGCTCTGTGTATTAGAGGTAGATTTTCTCAACATTACGTCTACTTTGTATCATCATTTATTTTATCAAAACATGTTAAATTTTATCAACTTTTTAAACCATACATATCAATAGGTATACTGAATTGAAAGTTGAATACATACATATAGAGCGATGACCAACGATTAATCAAAAGATTAACGATTATTTTCTATCGAAATTGAAACAGAGTCATACTTAATCGTTGATCAAATCCGTCCCTGGCCACACACGTCACAATGTTTGAGCACCTGAGTGAAGTGATTGTAGCGTCCAGCCGGTTTGTAGCCACCACTAGCCAACGTATACATAACTGTTCTGTGGGATTATCAGTTTACCGTAAACCGTGTTTGTTCGGTTAAGAGATGTTACATAGTAACGACTGGTTTAATTTTCTGATAGTTTTGGTAGGACTAGTTGATGATAACAGACGACTATTAAGTAATACCTATTTAGTAGTTAAAAAGCTTTTAACTGTTAACAGAAATCAATATTATAATTAACTTAAAATTATGATTAGTTCATTCTATCAATTATTTGATCACACGCTTGCTTTTGTTAAAAAAAAAGTGTGCGTGTACTAGTGTACACACGTAAGAAGTGAAACTTCTTAATGACCTTATTTTTCAAAAAATAATTTACTATATGCAACTTTACAGAAATACGTCGAATCACGCGTGGTAGGGATAAGAAAAAGATGGCGCGTAACGGAAAAATGTCACGCGTAACGAAAAAATGTTATACTTACTATTTTTTTTTCCAACCCCGATAAAGAAGTTTCACTTCAAAGCTTTTAAATAAAATAATGCATAGAAGTAGAGTTCTTGTATAGTAACTAACCTCTTACAAATTTTTTAAATGTTATGACTTGTAACTACCTAGTTAGTATTTATTTTAAATATTTTTACTTAATATACTCAAATAATCGACTTATAGATAGACAAGTTTTTATCAATGTCTAGGAAAATGTATTTCTAACAATAAAACCAGTTCACGGGTCAATTAAATCGAAATTCCTCATGATTACGAGACAAGATTTCTCATATGGATTATGTAAATTGTAATAAAATTTTTCAAAAATCAAATAGGTATGCATTTGTAGCTAAGAGCTTTTATTTATACTACGTTATCACATAGCAATGTAATAAATTTGTCTCTTTTTGTTTTAAAAAAGTTTTTCATTCATAAATAAATTATTGAATATGGACTTAGTATATATAGATACCTACAACCTTTCCTACAACATAGGTTGCATATTTGATATTAGATATTTAATTTGTAATGTGTTGTTTTTTTATTTCTACCGAGAGTAAAAAAACAACAACCATCAAAATATCTACTATGAAAGTCTTATCAAAGTTATTAAAGAATCACTACATAGTATAAAACAAAGTCGCTTTCTCTGTCCCTATGTCCCTATGTCCCTTTGTACGCTTAAGCCTTAAATCTTTGAAACTACGCAACGGATTTTGATGCGGTTTTTTTTAATAGATAGAGTGATTCAAGAAGAAGGTTTATATGTATAATAACATCCATCAAATAGTGGAGAAGTACTGTTATTTTTGAGGTTTCTAATGTGATGTCGTAAAAAATTACATTTTTTCCGCTTACATTGCAAACGCAGGCTGAACCCTACGAGTTTTATCAAAATAATGTACTAAGTATTATACACATTGAAAAGGTCTACAGAAAAGTCCGCGGTGGTATATGTCTATCTCTTATGGATAACCCACAATAACTTTTTTTTGTCATTTACTTTTTACGACAAATAATGGCTAATTTTCGAAGCGATTTTAACCAATACATCATTAATCCTTAACCAATTAAATACCTTGAATACATTGTTCATTTAATATAGATCTATATGGCCCTTTACACCGTACGATTTAAGTGAATATTTTCAAAGATATTACAGATTTAAAAATTGCGGGACGTAGCGTTTGCGGCGGCACCGGCCGGCCGTCCGGCTATATAATATTTTTTACCCGTGCGAAGCCGGAGCGGGCCGCTATGTTTTTATATATGTCGTGGCCATATCGTAAATTTGCTCATTTCATGAAATGATTGGCCATTTCACGAAATGGTCGCATTTCGTGAATTGGCCAATTTAGTTTGGCCACATCATGATGTGGCTTGAGCAGATCAA
>CAJQZM010038231.1:16956-42204 GCA_907164665.1 Colias nastes | reverse complement strand
TGTACAGAATTGGCCTCTCTACAGATTTATTATAAGTATAGATGAAGAAAGTCATAGCAAATAATTTACGACGAAGAGGTTCGAGTACTATGGAAAATGCGGATATCTTAGGTATATTGAGGAAAAAATGCGTCTAAAATCCTTTACATAAATATATATTTATATATCCTATGTTATTATAATTGTTCCTTTTTTAAAAAGCGATTCGCTTCTGGCACTCGCCGGCCGCTACCGCGGCACGCTCGCTTTGCTCGCTCGGCTCGTGCGTTCTTTATTAAAGTCTAACCTAACCTAACCTAAATGTTTTCTATTGCAAAAACCATTCGCTTCTGGCATTCGCCGGCCACTGCCGTGGCACTAACTTATATGACAATAAACAAGTTCTAAAAATATTCAGAATTTTTTAATGTTTTATGGACTTTATTTATATTTTATACGATCTGGCCAAATGTGGATGACCATATCGTGAAACGTTGGCGATTTAACGATCTGACCAAACCATGTTGGCCATTTCATGAAATGCGACCATTTCGTGAAATGGCCACTCATATCATGAAATGATCAAATCTACGATATGACCACGACATATATAAATCTAAATAATCTATGTAAATATATAAATGAACTAGCGGTTCGCCCCGGCTTCGCCCGTGGTACCTACATGTTTACGTTTTTTTTTTCATAAAAACTATCCTATCTCTCAAGTTGGATCGAACTACACATGGTGTGCGAATTTTATTATAATCGGTTAAGTGGTTTAGGAGTCCATTGAGGACAAACATTGTGACACGAGATTTATATTAATATATATATTAAGATAATAACGTGAGGTAAATAAAAAACACAAAATGGATTATTTTTGTTTTATTTATCTCCAGTTCCCTTATTCTGTTTATTCGGATCGGGTAAAAAGTACACAACGCTTGCTTGACCTGGAAATGAGAGAAATATTATTATATTTATGATATTATATTTTCTCAAACCTTCGAAGATATTTTCATAAAATATTATTGTAAACTTATATAAATAAAGTTATATCAGTAACATAGATATACATTTATTGTTTCATTGTAGTAATTATAAAAAAAAAGTATTGGACTAAATAATTAAGATGTGAAAAAGATAGAAGTAGAGACCTACTTTCCGATAAAGATACAATTTTTCAAACAGATAATGTTCAAATCCGAAATCTATCAAAAAATGCAAAATTAATACAAAAACATATCCATAAAACATCTAGATACTTACGGAGAAAAACAAGTATGTAGATAATAATATAACCATTATAATACAAATAACAAAAGAATAAAGATAACTGGTAAATACTTACAAAGACAAGCAATCGAAAGCGTAAGGAATGGTGCCATACACCCCATTTCTAATAGTACTGGAAATAATACATTTCCCAATAGAGATCCCGTTCTACCAACTATCATTACTATTGAGAATGCTAATGCTCTGAAAATAGAAAGGTATATTTTGTTATTATAATATAAAAAAAACACATACATAATATAGGTACATAATGGTCTAAGATCCGAATATAGGTCGACCTGTACCGGCGTGATAATAGAATGAGACCAATTTTATAATAAATGTAGTCTTTTAAAAAATCTATTAAAGATGGGTTTACTGAAAAAATCCTGGACAGGATATTTTTAGTTAATTATTAAAAAAATCTTTTTATTTTTTTAATTATGCAGTGTTGAGACAATAAACAATTTTGTAATAAAACAGCGCTCATGCTCATATATTTTTTTTCTATCATCCCATCAAGTGAAAGTAACTGGTACGGATATACCTGTTTATACCTGCCAACCTAGCAGTTTGTCCAGGTAAATATTAGAAAACCCCATGACTGCACATTCTGTAGGTTTCATACTTCAAGTCTATTATAATTTTTTTTATTATCTTGATAAGTACTGCAATTAATTAAAAAAAATATTTTTTAAAAACAACACATAATTATTTAACACATTACAATATAAAAAGTTATTATATGAAAAAGAAACAAAATCCAGAATAGTCCAGGATCCTTCGCCCATTTTTGCAAGTGATTACTATCAAGCTAATTTTTCGTGAGTAGCTTTATTTTGATGAGACGCCCAATAATTTCCTGTACGAAACTCTCGATTGTGGTAGCTAACAGAGGTAACAAGGATAAAATGTTTTGATTTGATGGTTCTCAAATATTTTACTAACTGAATACCTATAATTTGATAAAATTAATAAAATTTATTTTAATCTACATCTCTGGCTCCTGAAACCGTAAATTATTAAAAAAGATAGAGACACAAATAATATCGTCAGATTACATTTCGTTATTGAAATAATGGAAAAACGCCTGGATTTTCCCGCAGGGCGTGTAATCCAAATTAAACCAGTGCACATTCAATTTCACATTGAAAAGGAATTTAATAAAATTGCTGATGTAAACTGTGTTATAAAATAACATATTTTTTACACACTACATGAAAAGGTTTCTGATTAATCTTTTACATCCAAGCTTCTACTACATTTCAACTCCTTTAAAATATCAATAACAAGAAAGTTTGTGAAGAAGAAGATAACTATTTCATGCAAAAACAGTTGATCGAATCTGTATAATCTATAGCAAAAAAATAAAAAAACCACCACAAACTACCTTTAATCCTACACGAAATAAGTCTCGAATTCCACCCAGTTATTTATAAACAAAACATTTCAAATTATTTATTTATTTATACATAACATTTTATTGTACAAACGTGAATGGACAAAACAAAAAAGGACAATATTACAAAAAGGCATCATTTGTACAAGAGGCGGCCTTATTGCTGAACAGTAATCTCTATCAGGCAACTTGGCAGGAAACTACATGTGTGAAGGTCGTGGGATAGCGTACAATAAATTATTAATATTAACATCTCACCTTAACTTAGTAGGAAACACTCTAACAAGAATGTTTCCTTGCAGAATACTGCTCGTCTGAACCAAAGCGCATGTAACAGATATCAACAAGGCAATCTCAATCGACGAGCTTGTAAAGTACAACCCACTGGACGCTGCTGCACATGATATTTGTATCAAAAAGATTAGCAATCGATGTCCCAAGCATTGAACTACAAAACCAGAGGCTCCACTGAATATGAGACTCGTTACTCCGAGGATTATAGCGTTCACGTAAGTCTCTGTTCCGCTGACTTGCTGGAATAATATAATAAACATGATTAAATGTTTGTAATGGTTTTATGAAAAAAAATAATCAATCCTTGAATAGATTGAAGTGCAATAATAATGTTGAATAGAATAAAACGCGTTTAAATCCGTTCAAATCTTTCTAAATGCGAAATACTCGCGTAAAATCTAACACTAAGAAACACTAGATTTAACTGGTTGAAACACACACACACACACATTTTAAGCAAAAATTTCAAAAATTTGTTCCTCTTTCCCGTCATTTGAATTTTTAGATATAAAATGTTTTAATAATTTTGTAATCTTTTCAGATCTATCAGATGATAAGTTGATGAATTGATTAAAACCAATTTTATAATCTTTTATCAGACGATAAGTTGATGAATACGTCAAAGCTCCTTATTCGCGCTTCCTTCATTTGCGGTTTCACTATTCGCGGATGGAAAAAATGCGACCTAATTTCTATATTCGCGGCCCAAAATTCTTTATTCGCGGATCGAATCGGTACAACATCGGTAATCATATATTATGTATTTACCTAAATAAAAATCAATCGTTATCCTTAGTAAACGCCTGAACTACAACTACGAATTTATAATGTCGACTAAAAAACGAGTAAAAAGTGCCACGCCATTGCCTAAACCTGAAGATAATACCTAATTAAATGGTAATTAATAAATATGTATGATCAAAAATTTAAAAAAAGACTTACCGGTACACAAGTAGTGTTAGATTCAATTTGAGGCTTTTCAGAGTTTTTCCAATTAATCATGTCACAGAACTGCCCGAACTCGCCGTGATCTTTGTGATAATGTTCAATTATTGTTGATATCTGAGGATACCATAGCCTTAGGCAAGTGTATCTGATAAACCAAAATATTACGTTAATATAGAAAAAAATGTCCTTAATTGGAAGTACCTATGTATTAGTTTTATATGATTATGATAAATGTTTTGAAAATAATTGAATAACTAATGGTGTTGAAACTACAGTAAGGCCAGTAGAAATCGACACTAAAAAACCCTAAATTCGCAAAGCACGATGTAGTTCTGCATTTTTGGTATGTTGTTTGGATCAGTTAGGGTGATGTAAATCCCAATTTGCAACTTCGAAAAAGTTGTGCTCGCTGCGCACCGCGTGATAAACTGCGAAAATTTGGGTCATTTTTCACTTTTTGCTCTAAAAGTCATAAACTATGCGTTTCCGACAAGTAACATTCACTACATAAATAAAGCTAATTAAAATTGCAACAATTTAAGCCTAACCGCAGCTCTCTAAACCTTATAACAACTAAGCTGTGGCCTTTCAAAGATAGTCAGTTTTTCCCGAAAATATCAAATTTTTAGTTTTGCTCCCGTTTGAACCAAAATATTGGCAAAACCGCTCGTTCTATGAGAAGGTCGTAAAATAAAGTTGTAGAAAATTTAATTTTCTTTTATTAGAGCACAACAAAATCACTCACAATCTGCATATCAAAACATAAGCTGGGAGTACCTCCACGGTGGCCTTATACCAAAAAAATGCATCTGTTATGTGTATAAATATATTCAATGAAATTCCCAAATCTTTGAGGGAATTGCCATTTAATATTTTTAAAAAGCGTTTAAAAGCCTGGCTAATTGAAAAATGTTATTATGACTTAAAAGAATTTTTTCAAAAATCAAAATAATGACATAAGTAATATTATAATATTGTAATTACTTATTTATATAAATTAAATTGTATTTGTAATTGACATATAATTGTAAAAAGGGTAATAGTTGACATATATGATTATTATAAAAATGATATTTATGTAGTAAGACATTGAATTTCTATTGTTAATTTTTGCATGCCAATCAATTGGCGATTTGTGCTGAACAATGAATTATACGTAACATCTGTAAATCTTCCACATTTCTTGCAAAATAAATCATTTCATTTCATTTCATTTCACGCGGTGAAGGCGGTAACAGTGTAAACTGGCTAAAACTCCCATCAACTAAACACATTTGTTTCGGGCTTATGTTTTGTTTTTGATTTTCGCACAAGATAGTAATTGGAAGTAGCCTACCCGGTAACGCAGGAGAGCAGCCAAAAAACTATAAACTTATTAACGCGAACGAAGTCAGGCTAAAAGGTCTTAAAAATGTCGGTTCCACCGGAAGTCTGCTTTGTGTGTCGGCTGGCACTCAAGGAAGGTACAATGGTAATTGTAAAAAAAATTGGCATCCAAACTCTCATTAACTCGAGTGTGGAGCGTGGCCTCAAAGAGGATGAACTTTTTTTGAAAAAGCTAGATGAAGTCAGTATTCACGATGCTTGCAGAAAGAGATTCACCGCTCGGCATAATATTGACGCATGTGCTCGTCGTGGAGGCGACCAAATTTCACAACCCCGCCCATCAACCTCTAGAACATCGGGCCCTATGAATCTTCGGAGCATTTGTTTCCTTTGTGCGGAGGAAATCACTGAGGAGTTTCTCCAGCTCCAAAACAAACTTCCCAAATCACGCAGAAATGAGGTGTTCAAAGTAGAATCGATGACAGTTAGGGAATCAATGTTCGATGCAGCCAGTCGTCGAGGTGATACATGGGGACGGCAAGTCATTGATCGTCTTACAGCCACTTTTGACCTCGTTGCATCTGATGCCAGGTACCATAAGTTATGCCAAAAGAAGTTTTACAGTCTTCCATTCAGCGTGCGAGAGAAGAAATCCTCAGAACCCAAAAATGTCCCAGAGTGCATGGAATACATATATTCCTATCTTTCTAATAACAGGGAAGAATGCCAGTTTTCCTTGAATGAACTCATTGATCAAATCAAAGGCGAATACAAACCTGACATCAGAACTGTCAAAACACACCTCCAGAATCACTTTGGCGAGTGCAGCTTCTTAGTTAAACATTTAATTTGCGTATAATCTTTTTTCCTACTTTCCCAAATTTTGTAATTTTGTTTTTTACCTATCCTGCAAATGAAAAAGTATTATCCTTTTTATGATTTTATATGCCCTCAGTTTCAATTCTTTAAAAATCTATTTCTACCTTCTTTTTGTTTTTCAGATATTGTGAGTGAACTATTTGTCTCACAGACTTTGTTCTATGCTCTAATGAAAGAAAATTAAATGCACTACAACTTTATTATACGACCTTCTCATAGAACGAGCGGTTTTTGCTAATATTTTGCTTCAAACGGGAGCAAAACTAAAAATTTCAATATTTCGGGAAAAATGAACCATCTTCGAATGGCCACAGTTTAGTCGTTATAAGGTTTAGAGAGCTGTAATTAGGCTTAAATTGTTGCAAATTTAATAACCTTAATTTTTGTAGTGAATGATACTTGTCGGAAACGCATAGTTTATGACTTTTAGAGCAAAAAGTGAAAAATGACCCAAATTTTCGCAGTTTATCACGCGGTGCGCAGCGAGCACAACTTTTTCGAAGTTGCAAATTGGGATTTACATCACCCTAACTGATCCAAACAACATACCAAAAATTCAGAACTACATCGTGCTTTGCGTATTTAATGTTAATTTCCACTGGCCTAATTATATCATACAGTCTTTTGAACTACTATGACAAAGTATTTAAGATACTGTTTTTATAAAGAATTCCATTAGGAATTGTACTGAAGCAATAAAGATAAATAATATACTTATTAATATGTAAGTGAAATACGCAAAATAACCTTTTTTAGTTACGTAAATAAGTCAAAACAATTTACTCACGTGGATAGGCATACAAACGTCATACTGGATATTAATACAAGATTGTAAATATTTCTTTTATCAAAACTATCTTTTACTTCGAACAGACTTCTCACTATTTGCTTCTTAATTCCTAATTTCGCTTTTGGCTCATGAAGTTTACCACGTTGCAATGTTTTTATCTAAAAAAATATAATGAGAATTAGAATGTAATTATAATATATACTAATACATATTAAAAAGCTAAAGAGTTTGTTTGTTTGAACGCGCTAATCTCAGGAACTACTGGACCTACTTAGATAGCCCATTTATCGAGGAAGGCTATAAGCTATACAGGGTGTCCCACTATTGGCATACTAATTATATTGGGACTTGTAGTTTTGCATACCCTGATCACGTAAAAAATACTTAAAAAACAAAATTACGTCAAAAATGTTTTGCTAAATTTTTCCTGAAAATCCATGTTTTCATCTCTAGCTTCGCGCAGCCGGCATACCTATACCGCTTCTCTAATGCGAGCATTTTGTCTATGAAAACATAATCTTAAACGATAGCTCACATGCTGGTGGCAAAGTTGGGCGGGTTGCTTGTTATGGGTGTACACATAGAGTTTTAAGAATTCATCTATTTGAAAAAAAAATGCGTCTGGAATTTTATAAGTATTTTTTACGTACTCAGCGTATGCAAAACTATATCCTCCTTTGAGCTTAGTATACCTACAGTGGGACACCCTGTATATCATTACGCTCAGACCAACAGAAGCGGAGCCACGCGAGTGAAACCGCGAAGCGCAGCTAGTAAATAATACGTGGTAGCATTTAATACAATATACTATTTTTAGTAACACTTGACTATTAGATGATTGCTTTTGAATATACAAAACTAGGTAAATCTGCAAAACATTTATAGATTAGGGCATATAAGTAGAAGGCTTCGATCCAACATATTTGTAACATTTACGTGTACTACTTACAAGTATTATGATAATAATTACAATGTAACAAAAACGCCTTTACTCATGACTTATAGCTATTACAGTTTCATGTGTTAGGTATTAGCTTTTAAGAGTTGAAAATAGCAATAAAATTAAAATGAACAGTCTTTACCGGAAAATCGTCTTTATCCTTCCCTGTGTTAACATGATACATTGTTTTCAGGACCTCCAATGCCTCCTTATCGCGTCCCTCTGAGAGCAAAAACTTGGGACTTTCCGGCAAAGAGTAGTAAAGAAGAAACGCAAATAAACTCCACAACGAACAAACATATAAATAAATATTCCATGAATGTAATTCTGAAAGCAAACATATTTATGTTGGCAAATATTGTTTGTGATAAAATGGATCTTTGCATAGCTGTTTCTTATTATTGTTGTTTGAGTTTTAATGATTGTTTGAATAAAAATAAAATAAATAAATGAGAAAGACTATGTGTTTTTATTATCGGTTAATCTGGTGCTATACAGATCTGTGTCGGAGAATTTAAATAACTCTCCATAATTCATTATAATTAGGTAGATATGTGAAATAATATTAAATAATGATTCAGTGCGCGCACATTGCGAGGTCGATGGTAGTACCGAGACTATATCATCGAGCTTACTGACTCTAGGAATATAAACCATAGCATGGCCCGTAACCCCATGCATTTCATACCAATTCAATATCGACATTATGTTGTACACCATAGAGTACATTGTAATAGGAAGGTATAGCCACATAACAACAACACAGTTATCATAGATATAGGTAACTATAGGTATATTTTTAATTCAGTACCTAATGTGATGGAAAAGAGGGCTGAAAGTATAATACATATGTGGTTTTTTCCGCAAGTGAATCCGAGAGGCACAACTTGTTATTAATTATTCTAGAAAATAAATAAAATTATGTCATCAGCATATGTCGAATCAAATAACATTATTTCTGTACTAGTGCACTCAACAATGTTCATTGAATTAATCCTAATTAATAATTAACTAATGAATATTAACACCTGTCAACTAACATCACATTGTGATGTATATATTGATATACTATGACTGGTAGAAGCTAAATTAGAGATAAATTATTGTATACTAGCAAGAACCCCAAAGTCATTAGCATGGTTCCTGGGTTAGTCTTAGGTCTAAACCAGAATATTATAATCTATGTACCTACCAAATTGTTACAGATCCAATCTGGATGAGTAACAAACACATATCCATACATTCTTACAAACTTGATTTTGATGATAATTGGCAGTATATACCAGTCGCATATATAGAAAAACATTTAGAAATCCGCGCGTTAGTTGAATCCATACTAATTCCATGTAAGATTTAAAAAAAAATTCTCCGTAGGTAGGTGATCTCTGAGTAATTCTATTGTCTATATTATTATATGTCACTATACAGGGTGTCCTACCGTCGGTGTATCTCAATGGAACTTGTATTTTGAGAAAAATAAATAAATACCTAAGCACATAAAAATACAAATTATAGTACTCACCAAAATAGCCTTTCCATATAACAAAATACAGTTGAGTTTGAGGTAAGATCGCCCATGACATGAGAGCAACAACTATAAGGGACAGTGACATGAATGAGCCGAGCAGTAATAGTATTCTGTCTCGAATTTCTTTGTGAATAAACTCTGATAACATCGTGGATATCGCCGTGTAGGATATAGTCATGCTGAAAAGGTCAATGTATTAAATTTGATGCCACATAATGGATTTGAAATATAGTGAAAGTCCATAAAATAATCCTATCGAAATCCATTTCCAATTAAGAGTAGATGAATTTACAGGTTTCAGGGCGGAAATGAAACTTTTAAAACAGTATATTTTCCAGTATGGAACTGTCACCAAATGTGGGGTTTATTGAAGATGCATCTAAGGCCAGTCCTCATACCATGATGTCTAAAAGCAGTGTGGAAAAATGGCTGAGCTGGATATAGGTTGTCTAGCGCCACCACTTTCCTACACTGGAATGAAAAATGAAATCATGGTAACCCTCCAGGTTAAATGAAGTCGATCCTAAACGTAATAATATGTCGGTATAGACAAATAGGCTATTTCCATATTTTTGTAAATTTTAATCTATTTGCATCTTATTTTTAAATTCCTGCCAAATCTGATCGATCCAACTTTCGGAGTAATAAAAATACAAGCAGGAGAAGCCAGTGTTTTTTATCGCGTAGCGATTAAAATGTACAAGCCCAAATCTATTTACATAAAATCTGGCTAATCCATCCATCAAGATTAAGAAAATGTTTCCAGAATAAAATATGCCAAGCTAGAAATAGCCTAGAATATTTAAAAAAATGCATCATCCTATTTTTCGCCAGTGAAATTTTAATTTCCTTACCCTAGACAAATGCTTTATAAGTGAGTAAAGATTATGTGAAATTTGCTATAAAATATCCTACTAGTCCTACCTTAGTCCTACCAATATTATAAATGCGAAAGTTTGTGAGGATGGATGTTCGTTATTCTTTCACACAAATACTACTGAACCGTTTAAAATGAAATTTGGTATGTAGGTAGTTGAAGACCCAGAATAAGACATAGGCTACTTTTTATCCCGGATATTCCACAGGAATGGGAACTATGCGGGTTTTTTCTTTAAAAACGCGGGCGAAGCCGCGTGTGGATATATAGTCATTAATAAATAAAAAAACAGATTATTCCTAAATGGAACAATAGCCGAATGCATTAACCAGATTTGCATAAAGATGCGTTCGATTGTAGTTTATGGAAATGAGAGTATCGTGAGCTTTTAACATCAATATTTATCGGGTGCGTAAATTGGTTTTTAAATCAAAAAATCACAACAAACAAAATCATAGCTCCACGATCATGACAGTTTAAAAAAAACTACGAAAATATATTTATTTCCCTGTAGGAATAAAGACATTTAATAGTATTTTGGAAATTATTGAAAAGGCATTTTAAAATACTAAATTAAGCACGTTATAGAGATGTTAGCAATGAGTTAGTGTGAATTTTCGTTATATTTTTAGTCAATTCCGAAAATTTTATTTTCAACTTGCTAACAAGCGTAGAAGTTTAAAAAAACCTATGTCTGTTCTGGAAAAGTTAAAATATACGAAAAGTTATTGTTTGTTTGAATGTAAATTTAATAATAAACTAGATTTCCACCCGCGGCTTGGCCCGCGTTTTCAAAGGAAAACCCGCATAAATCCCGTTCCCGTGGGATTTCCGGGATAAAACCTATCCTATGTGTTAATCCAAGTTACCCTCTATATGTGTGCTAAATTTCATTGTAATCGGTTCAGAAGTATTTGCGTGAAATAGTAACAAACACACACACATCCTCACAAACTTTCGCATTTATATTATTAGTAGGATAATGAATCATTTTTATCTACTACGAGTTGTTTATTCTTTAACTTCATAACATAAGCGTTACTGTAAATATTGAAATATTTAAATGTAAGATGATTGATAAGATTTATCGGCTAATTTCTCTACCTACATGTTTAAATATAAATCACAAAACACTATCCAACGTATAAGATATTCAAAATTATAAGTTTTTTTAAGATATAACAATAATTATTAACTTATTAAGTAACTTTACTTCAAATGTGCTCAGACATTTTTAATCGTGTTACGTGTACACGGGTGTAGTTACTATGTGCTTAGTGCTTACTGCTTGTCACTAATAGGTACTAAGTGCCAGCGTGTAAACGGGGAGATAAGTTAGTATTATTGTCGACGAATAGTACAAGTATTTCAAATGGTTGGCCGCTACTTCCGTCTACTAGCTACATGTAACTACTCACTTGTCAATATTGGAGCTTAGTTGTGTGTCATGCACTAAGCACTTAGTACAAAACCAGTGTAAACTGGCCATTAGGCATTTGATACTGTGTGACGTTATCTAAATATAGAACAATTATTAACTTATTTAGTAACTTTACTTTGAAAGACACTCCAAATAGTGTTAGGTAAACATTCAACATAGCCTCAAAATACTTACGCAATACCTTGAAGGAATTTCACAACTATCAACATCCAATACGTTTGACTGGAACCTTCTAGAAGGCCGCACAGAAATACTCCAAAGTGACCGCTAAGTAGAAATATCCGACGGCCAAATGTATCCACTAAGAATCCGATGAAAACACTTGCTCCAATTTGCCCTGAAATAGGACCAAATATAATTAATGAAGACGATATTTAATCATAGACTAAAAATAGAATTTTCTTTATTAAGACAGATATCTACTAATATCATAAATGTGCTGTCTGTTTATTACGTTTCACACCTTGAGCAGTGAACTTATTTAACTATATTTATTAAACATGTTTAATATACATGAGAGACCAGTTAAAACAGCCCCAAGAAATAGAGTTATAATATATAACTTATATAATTACATAAAATAAATCAGGTATTGAAACATGTTTTAAGAAACGTTATACCGAGACAACGTAAAATTCACGCGAGTGCAGTCACGGGCGCAAAACTTGTATTGTAAATTTCGAAGAAATTACTTTAATTTTTCATTATAGATTATCAGGCTTTCTTATTTTTAAAGGTAGATCAATGAGATATTTTAAGGATTTGTGAATGAAATAGCGATCTCAAAATCTGTGTAGGTACTTTCTGGAGTAAAATATTTGGAACAAAAATAAAACACTATTTCTGAATTAGGCTTAACTACAACCTTTAAAATCGTTTGTTATAAAATTTATTAATTACATCTATATCATTATACATATACAAAGTAAAATACGTTCTAATCTATTAACAAAATTATAAAAATACCATATTAAGTCAATTTAACATAATAACACTTACGCGCGTCGTACGCGGTAGGTATTTACTAATTTATTTATCTGTTTCCTTATGTATTGTAAAACTATTCACATGTACGTAAATAAATAATTACCAAAATAAGAATTGTCTTACCAAGAAACGGTATAGCATTCAGCCATCCTTTCATCATGTTATCCATATCTAAGTCACATTCTGCTATTGGTAGAATAAATGATGACGTAGTAGTCATCATAATAGTAGCAAGCATGCCACATAGTGATGCTAATAGCAAGCGTAAGTGAAACCAACCAAATTTACAAATTTTCAACGCATCTTCTAATATTAGCATGGAATCATCTTGAGTACCTAGAAATAGAAGAAAACTTGAACAAGAAGCTTTCACTCAATAAAGTATCTGCGAGAAGATTTCTAAATATGCTGCCGTAAAAAACTAAGTTCAATTATTGTAATTTTGTCAAAGATAAATTTCTTCAACAAAAGTAAATGGCATGCAAATAAATACCACTTAATATGACCTTGTTGTTTTTTAACTGCTTTCTTCTTAAATAAGTCAAATATTGACGATATAAACAGTTAAAACGTTAAATCATAGATAAAATATTACGTCGCTAAAACTTTTAATCTCGGGCCTTCACACCGGTTACAATCTCATGTATTTATTTTACAAAATGAACAACTACTTCAATACTAACTCCAAATAAAACTTCTAAGATATCAGAATAATGTAAATCTTTTCTTATTTTTATCATAATCCTTCCATCAGTTGGTTAAAAAATTATAAGCTTCAAAAAGTCTTCATACATCTATCTCTTAATTACAATTTTCTTTTGTCTGTTCAAAATCACTTTCACACCAATTTTCATTAATTTTTATTTTATTTCACATGCGACAACCTCTTTCATCTGTAACTGTATATTTTTAAAAATCTCACCCATTTTTACTTCTCAAATTTATTAAACATTAATTATAACACCAACATTACCTTCATTTTCATTGTTTTCACTGTCTACAGGTAGGCTCACAGTCATTACTACTAATTTTATATTTCGACCACAATGTTAACGTAACTCTGAAGTATTTTTAATTAAGAATAATAAATTCTAACAATTATTGCGAAAAGTACACTTCTATTAACAATGAAGTAATTTTGCCGAGTGAACGTAAATTACATTTATAAAACAAATATTGGAATATGATAAGTGAGTTCATTTACTGAAGAAGATATTATTATAATGATGATTTTACGTAAATTTAAATTGTTTGCAGATGTGTTTTATGAATTTTATCTTTTTCCTCTTATTACTCTTTCTTTAAATGTGTGTAAATAGATCTTCATGTGGGGTTTTTTAAAATTAGTTTCAGAAATGTGGATTGGTTCATGATCTGCACACATCATCTCAATAGGAACACTTTTTTTCTATCTTTATTTGTCTGATAAAATTTAAAATGCCAATCAAAACTACTCTATACATTCCAGCTATTTAAGAGGTAGAATTTGATAATAAGAGCTAGCGCGCAAGAGCAACTTTTGTCGCCGCAACTATTTTGTCTCTCCCATCAACTCTATGGGCTAGTAAGAAAGTGCGCGCACGTAGCGACGCAACTCCCCATAGAGTTGATGGGAGAGACAAAATAGTTGCGGAGACAAAAGTTGCTCTTGCGCGCTAGCTCTAAAGAATTTAGCTGTCCCACTACCCGCAAATTATAAATTCTTATACAGACTTAAATGAAAACTGCTCCACTTCATTCTCACACTCCACTAAAATATAATACACATCCTTAATCATATAACACTTAGATCTGTAACAAAGGAACTGCTGTCACCAACTATGGGCTATCAGGCAGATGTATTTAAAACCCAGCTCTTACCATGATGTCTTAAAACAATATTATTTCACGTATACTATAGGTCGTTAGTGCCAACACTTTCCCACACTGGGAAATAATACTGCTATGGGACATGGTAACCCTGTATAATAAGCCGAACACGAACCTTTGATAATTATCTAATGACTAATGCTGCGTAGAAGCAGTCAACGCGGTATTCTTACACCCTACTAACAGATATAAAACAATTTATTTACTAGTCTGGCAAGTTATCCATCCAGAGATTGCTAATTCATTCCGCATTTAGTACTAGAAAGTTGTGTGAATATTATGTTTCTAGGATTCCACACCTAAAACGTAAAACGGGACCCTATTGCTAAGACTTCGCTGTCCTTTTGTATGTCTGTCTATTCGTTCATCTGTCACCACGGCCCAAAAGTTTTAAAAATCTTATTTCAACAAGTGTCTACTTACGATTATAATTAATAACTGACTCAACTGTATCCTGCCAAAAATCTTCCTTGTTAAAAGCCTCATAAATGCGCCATCAAAATTGTCCATTTCTCTTTTTACACTCCATATTTCATAATCACTATTAAAAACTTATTTTCCTATCCTTCATTATCAGCAATGATTCGACTGCATAAAATCATTAAAACTGCGTCGAAAATTTAAAAAATAAATACAGCAAAGGCGAACTCAATTAGAGAGATGAATGGCTGAGCATTTCAGGATACTGAATTAAATTTTAAGTTTTAATGAATGCTCTTTACGAAACCTGCATTTAGTTCGGCTGTTTTAATTACACACAAACGTCTGGGGCATGCTGAAGATGTTGGTTTAGTTAGTACGGGAATTTTAGAACTAACTGTAATGAACTAGAATATTATAGTCGTTAGATCTAAAATTAAGTAAACTTTCTAAGAATAAGATATAAATACTGTAATAACTAAAAAAAAACGTGTGTGTCGAGCACACGTGTCAGAAGTGAAATTTCTTTGGCGAAATTCAAAGATACCAAAATCGTCGCCTTACTGCATTACGTGACGGTATTGCCATGACGTGAACTTGAAATTTTATTCGTACCTAAAGAAGTTTCACTTCAAAAAGTGTTGCCAAATTACAATTAAAAACACCCCATCCGACATCGTATCGAAACCTAGTCGTATCGTGTAAAAAATTCATCCAAAAATATCCTTTTTCCACACATACCACAGTTTATATGATCTAGCACAGCCTCAAATGGACCCTAAATTACTTTAGCCTGCAGTTGCACTAACTTTCAGATATAGTTGGTTAATTAAATAATGGAATATTCCTCTAGATTGTAGTTTTAGTGTAATTATTTTCTTCGTAGAATGGTTGAGGTTAAATTTGGTTTGGTTTGAGAATGTGGTGAAGTAAAACAAATTATTATGGATTAAACCTACTCTGTTGAAAAGAATTTAATCATTTAGGTTGTTTGCAAGTTTAGACGGTCGGTTTTCAGTTCATTGAATTTTCAATAAAATAAATATATATTATATTATAAATAAATATCAATTTCTTTATATTTCATAAGGTTTTGACGGTACGAAAAATTAAGAAAGGTCCACTGATAACTTTAAACTTGGGACCATTTGAACCTCACGTAAACACGTGATACCTTGTCATCTATTAATTAATATGCATGGAAGTTATGAAAATAATGTCAATGTTCATTCAGTGAAGAAAATAAATGTTTAGAGAAATACTTATTATTAAAAATTAAACGTTCAACAACGTCATAATATTACTACGTAATATAAAAACAATACGGAATTATATCATCAGAAGCATTAAGATAAGATACGTTGGTTTGTTTTACAGTTAAATATTACAAAATATAATAATCTAGTGAGTTTTGTGGATCGTATTTTAAACACAGTTTTAATAAATATTAATCATACGTTTTACAATACATAATAGATTTATCAATTGTTTGTAAACAATTAAAATAACAATTTTATTATTTCTATAATATGTTTATTACGTACTAGCGACCCGCTCCGGCTTCGCACGGGTGCAATGCTGATACTAAATACACTACAGAAAAACTTTTAACGTTGTATATGTATAAAAACATAGCGGCCCGGCCGGCCGCGGCCGGTACCGCCGCAAACGGTACGCCCCGCAATTTTTAAATCTGTAATATCTTCGAAAATATTCACTTAAATCATACGGTGTAAAGGGCCATATAGATCTATATTAAATGAACAATGTATTCAAGGTATTTAATTGGTTAAGGATTAATGCTGTATTGGTTAAAATCGCTTCGAAAATTAGCCATTATTTGTCGTAAAAAGTAAATGACAAAAAAAAGTTATTGTGGGTTATCCATAAGAGATAGACATATGCCATCGCGGACTTTTCTGTAGACCTTTTCAATGTGTACAATACTTAGTACATTATTTTGATAAAACTCGTAGGGTTCAGCCTGCGTTTGCAATGTAAGCGGATAAAATGTAATTATTTACGACATCACATTAGAAACCTCATAAATAACAGTACTTCTCCACTATTTAATGGATGTTATTATACATATAAACCTTCCTCTTGAATCACTCTATCTATTAAAAAAAACCGCATCAAAATCCGTTGCGTAGTTTCAAAGATTTAAGCGTACAAAGGGACATAGGGACATAGGGAAATAGGGACAGAGAATGCGACTTTGTTTTATACTATGTAGTGATTACGTACGTTTATTGATAATTATTTTATTCAAGTATTTTCCTTACAATTGTTTCTGAATAGTATTTCTCTCGAGTCTATTTTTAACACGCTATTGGTTAAAAATTCCGTTAAAAATTGATATATTTAACGGAATTATTATTTATTTATTATCCCAACCTACTGATACGATAATCTTTCGGTTTAATATTAAATGAACAGACCGACTATTAAAGCAGCCTCCCAAAGCAATTGTTGTGCGAAGCAGCTCGGTCAGTGTGGACGTGCCTCAGCCGAGGAAAATGACATAGGCGCTCTTTGAGGACCTAATACCCTAATCCATCCATTGAAGTTATTAAGTATAGGCACTGAGCAGGTATTCAACTATTTTGTAGAAGTAATATCAGGAGAATAGTCAAATCGATGCACTTTTGTGGCAATAAGCATACGGCTGTCGCGAAATATCGCAGGGAATTTAATAAAACAGACAGAGGATTCTCGCAATTCTATTTTATGAATATGTTTTAAAGTGTGACTAAAAGACGGTGAGATCTTGATATTGTATTTGTGAATTTGTGTGAAGGTTGAAATGATAATTTAAGTGCTGTTAGTAGGTACTTATTGACTATTAGGTTCTCCCATCTAATGTCAATAATAATACCTCCTAATACGGAATAAGGAAGCTTCCTTATTCCAGAGAACAATAATAAATTAAGAAATAAAATAAATTGCATAATCAAACTAAGTAGGTATAGTATACTAATAATATGATAGAGAGGTAAAGTTTCTAATTTCTCTTTGATTTCAGTTAGCTACCTACCTACACAATGAAATTAACTTTTTGGTGTTAAGTAGGCAAATACACAATATAAATATTAAATAATATGGATGGAACGAGAATATAGGAAAAATATTATTTATATTGATGCCATGTGATAGGAACTTATAAAATCACGATTATCGTAAGATTTACATACTTAATAGTTACCCTATAAACCAGATAAAAAATATGTGTATCATTTTATACATCAAAAGCTAGTACCGTGATAGCTTCTAAATTGGCACAGGTTATATACGGGAAGCTCAGCGCACGTGAACGTTTTAAAAATATATTTGATTGCATTTCTTTCATGGATAAAACGAGACAGTGAATAAGTTTCAACCATAGAAATCTAAATAACAAGACAGTTTCAACGGTATTGATTATTTTAATTTTGTCTGTTTATTTATATATTTAAACTGAATTGGAATAAAGTTTTCTTGGTCCAGATTTTGTCTGATGTTTGGAAAAAAATTTAAATTTTATTATTAAAAATAAATATAATCATTTGAATTGTTTGGAAACATTTTATTAAATAAAACGATTGCTTTCAATGCTATGATAATATTATATTTTATATTAATTGGGTGAGACTACAGGTGGATTTTTTAAAAGTGATTATTAAAATCTGGAAATCTGATACGCGTTTTGCTTGAAAGTTTAATCATATCAATCTATAATTCTAATGAAATGAGCCTCTATTTCATCAATATTGGTTCATATTTAGTTACGCATAGGTAACATTTTCATTTCTACAGTTAAACATCGAGCCAACAACTTCTGTGTGATAGACCAAATTGCCCACCAATATTGATTCATACTTCTCTTCAATAAGAACATTTAGTATAACTGCTGCCCATCTATTATTATAAGGGACAATTCAATCATCTATTTCCTAACGGATGACAAATTGTTACAATCCTACTAATATATACGCGAAAGTTTGAAATTATGTCTGTTTGTTATTCTTTCACGCAAAAACAACTGAACGGATTTTGATGATGCTTGGTAGTGTTGTAGCTTATGTACCAGAATAACACATAAGCTGTAGAAATAGTTAATTATAGGCACGGGTTGGCCCGCGGATAAAACCGCGCGGCACAGCTAGTATTATAAAGTGTATACCTACTCATTTGTAAGTATGTTGTTGTTAAGTATTGAATGAATGTATGTTTATCTCTATCACACAAAAGAATTTTTGTGGTGATTCTCACTGGGAAGCTGATCGGATCTGTATGAAATTTCGCACAGAGATAGATAGGCTTTTAAGCCGGATGCCACGCATGTGAAGACGACTGAAATCTATACTAATATTATAAAGCTGAAGAGTTTGTTTGTTTGTTTAAACGCGCTAATCTCGGGAACTACTGGTCCGATTTGAAAAATTCTTTCGGTGTTAGATAGCCCATTTATCGAGGAAGGTTATAAGGCTATGTATCATCACGCTACAACTAACAGGAGTGGAGCCACGGGGGTGAAACCGCGCGGAGCAGCTAGTATATTATATTCTAGTAAAATACATAAGCTACATTATTAGGGTAGGTACCACGCAAGTGAAGTCACAGGATCAAGCAATTTTCATATAAATTCAAGTACAACATCTCAAAAAGTTTGCTTCGTTACGCACCCTTATTTCTCATTCAGTTCGAGTTCCAAAGTTAGCGTTTCAGAATTTCAAAGAGCCCAGTTATTACCGTGATGGGAGGTTAAAAATTATAAGTACTTTTTGTTTTTGACCTTATTGTGATGAATATTTAAAATTGGTAATGTTATGAATATTTGCTAAGTGTCACGGACTGTACGAGTCTTTAAGGATACACTTTATTGTATTATTAAAAGGCTTTAAAATGATATTAAAGTAAAAAGTGTGCTTTGGCAAATCTCTAACCGCGTTGTTACAGTCCCAGACATTTAAAGAATGGGAAGGATTCGATTATAATATCACTTATGAAGGATGAAAACTTACATTAAATACCTAGGTACCGTACGTTTTCATATAAGCTTCGTCTTAAATACCTACTCAGCTTCTTTATTTAGGTGACTTTACTTTAAACATTGATTAACTTTTTAATTTAAAACATAAAATATAGAAAATATACCTACGTCATCTAATAAAATTATAATCCTAAACATTCAATTTAATAAAGCTTTTTCCTGCGCTCTAACCGTAGAGAATTGCCGGTAAAATAGAACGAAGAAAGGAAAGCATTTCTATGAAATATTTGTAATTATACAACCATTAACAACACTTAACACGTTAGCTGCGAAACAGGGCTTGAAACACCCTGTCCGTGTCTCGTCGTTATAGCGGTAGGAAAAAACTTAAACTTCTCTGTCGTGCGGGAGGCATAACTTCCATCTGGTTCAGTGTAGGAAATTGATATCTATATATCTGAGATGTGCTATTGATTCCTAGTTCAATGGTATACCGACCTTAATACCGGGTTTCTTAGACCTCGTGCCGCACTGAACAAATAAAAATTCTAACACAGTGCGGAACGAGGTTGCGAACACCTCGTAACCCGCGCACCTCGTACCGCACCCTAAGCTAGCTTCACGCGGTTAGTGTTGTGCAACGCATTCGAGACTATTTGTGGAACAACTTATTGAAGCTTTTACAAAGAAGGACTTGAATGTGGATACAGGTAATTTTCAAACATCCTAACTACTCGTTATAATAAATATCGTTAATAGAAACGTGAATGTGACATGTTGAGTAACTTTCTTCAAATAGGTTGATAATCATGATTACTATTAGTGTGTTTGTTCATTGAATCAACTAGCGGCAAATCCAAAACACCCGGCAATCGGTGTATGGCTCATCAAAATTTAACTCTTGCCCAAGTCAACAAGCCAACAAACAAGGCACATCATCTCTTAAAGGGATCAAAGAAGAGGAGATGTGTAGGATGTTACGAAAAACTCCGCACCTTCTTAACAAGTCGTGAGGCCGACAAAAAAGTAAAGAAAATTCTCACAGAATGCACTGGTTGCAAACAATATTATTGTTTGGCCTGTTTTAATGAAGTAAGGGGAATGAAAAACATCCATAAGTTTGATAAATAAAATATACAATTAAATAAAATCGATATTATTGTTTGGCCTGTTTTAATGAAGTAAGGGGAATGAAAAACATCCATAAGTTTGATAAATAAATACAATTAAATAAAATCGATATTTCTTTTCCCATCACTAAATTATATGAAAAACTGCTATTGTTCAGTGCGGTATGGGGTACATCAGATCCCACATTTTATTTTACCCATAGAATCTAAACTAACTAATCTAACCACGGGCGGCGGTAGATTTAGGTTAATGAACTCATTGTTAATAATAATCACGACAAAAGCCGCACACTTTGTCTTATTTGGCGCCAAAAAAAGGATTTTGGTCTCCTACGGGCGTTGGGGTTTAATATGCCTCGTGCCGCCACAATATCTGGTATAGGACAAGGTTTAAAACGACCCGTAACGCAGTAATGGAAAGTACAGATATATCTGTGCCGCAGGGAACGTGTTAATACTTGCAGCAACAATGTAATGATAAGCGCGGTAAATTATTATATTTAATTAAGGCCACGGATAGCGTATTTCATAGCATCTTCATTAATGAACATCTTAATAGCATAGTATAAAGAGAACAAGTAAGTTATCTTCGAATAAAGGTACATCACGCCGTTTGTATGTACGCGGAGCGCGGAGTGCTTGGCCACCCTCCCATTCAAGTACGGCAAGCTTGACGCACGCACACAACGCCGCTCGGTTTCTTCTCATGGACCGTTCTCGTTACAGCTGGTTCCCACTTGTCGGGTGTCGGATCCGTTTATTAATCGGAGGCTGTAGTGGCAGAACATTATATATGAAGCTATTCACACTTATCGGAAACCGATTTTGTGTCGGCTCAGACAAGAAATGTCGGGTGTTTTGCCAGCCCTCTACGCCCGGAAAAAAATCGTGTCGGATCTCGCTCGCATATGATTAAGAATGGCGCTGTTCACATTTGTCGGATGTCGGGGCCGATAACCCTCTGTATTTTGGTAGTTTATGCTCACTGATATTTGAGCCAATAGATGGTTCAATGTAGTTATCGACATTTTAAATAATTGAAAAACTTAATCTCGTCACTCCTCAATTCTGTTATTAAATTCTGAAATGTTGCCAAACTAAATCTTTCTTTCAGGATTGGGTGCACCCAATATTTTCTTTTCTTTGCTGTCTTTTCTCGTTTTCTTCTTAAATAATAATACATCACAACAAGAGCTTCGTCGACGTCCATCGTACAAATCGCTTCGCGTAGACTGATTAAAATTGTCACTAGCTTCGACCGTGGCCGACAACCGATTATTAATCGTGTATGTGAACAAAGACGCCGACACCCGATAAATAATCGGCTCCGACACCCGACAAGTGGGAACGGGCTCGAGGCGCGCCATTGCTGTGAGCGGTCGGTGTTTGTTTATACAATTATTGTAAATATCAACATGACAAGTGACAACCCTGCGCCTCGCGAGTTAAGGTACCGTGCGCTCCTAAACGCTTAGTCGACTTACTTGTTCTCTTTATACTATGTTAACTGCTAGAAATGTTATTCTAGACTATTATAATATGCAGATACGCTTCAAAGGAAAATGCTTCCAAGGTTCGATCGCCAAAACTTTGTGGAAATATTACGAAGGAGTTTTGTTTTTAACGAGAAAATAATTAGGTTTTAAAAGTTCTTTATTGTTTTTTCTGCTTGAATGGACTTGACGATTAATTAGCGATGGCCATTCTGTATTTTGTACGATGTTTTGTATTTTAATCTACACTAATATTATAAAGAGGAAAACTTTGTTTGTTTGTTTGTTTGTTTGATTGTAATGAATAGGCTCATAAACTACTGGACCGATTTTAAAAATTCTTTCACCATTCGAAAGCTACATTATCCACGAGTAATATAAGATAGGTTTTATCCCGGAAATTCCACGGGTACGGGAACTATGCGAGTTTTTCTTTGAAACCGTGGGCGGAGCCGCCGGCGGCAAGCTAGTAGTTATAATATGAAGAAAGCATGATAAAATTAATCTTTTGTATTGTTCACATACAGCTGCAAAATATGAGAAAGGTTATCAAAGTATCACTTTCAGAAGGTTAGGTCCTACCGTCATCAGATGAACATTAAAGTGATTAAATCAAACACATAAAGTCATCTTGATCTTTTTATGGCTGTTGCGAACAAATTATTGTAATTTTGATTTCATCATTATTATTAGGTAGGTAACTAATAGAAATATTTTCTGCTACTTTATTATGGAATAATTTCAATGGGTTTTGAAGAAGGTATAATAAGAGAAAAGTAGAAGTAGAAGGTATAAGAAGAGATGAAGGTAGGATATAGGTAAGTATTTGTGTAACTGTGGAATACCAAGTGCATTTTTTTTATCTTCAAACTCAAACAAACTCAAACATTTATTTATTCAATTAGACTTCTTATAAAAGTACCTACTTTTGTATCATCATAACATTTTTTACATTTACCACCGATTCGGAAAGCAGGGAGACGAACCGGCAAGAAAATCTTAACCTCAGTAGTTTGTACAAAATAAGTAATTTCCATTTCCACACAAGTAACACTTTCCATCTTATTTGCACTGACGTAGAACATTAAAAACATCTCACCTTATTTTTTGGGTCAGCTTACATCGAGATATATGTACTTCGAGATATATGTACTACGTACTAGAGAGGTTATTCCAAACAAAAACATTGCGCGCGGCCGATGTGGTGGGGTACGTGTGGAACGAGCGAGGCGTGGCTTCAAGTTCAAAGATTAAGCAATGCGTGCAGATGCGACACATTGTGCAATCTGTTTACTCGGTACTATCTGGTGGTACTGATACTAGGGAATTAATAAAAAGAGGATTTTATATTAAACTATGTATTTTAATTTCCTTTAAATAATATCAATTTAGTAAGCTTTTGTCGTTTTGTGTAGTAATCAATAGTTTTTTTAGTTTTTGCTTCATGATGTAATCGAATTTTGGAGTATTGGTTTATAATAGCCCTAATTAAATGGATACGATGATTCAATGTTGATGGCGTTTACGTATAAGAAACTCACATTTTGAAAAATCTCACGTGAGATTCGAGGATGGGGGAGGGGGTTGAATAAAATCTCACGACATCTCACCAGGGGGGGAGGGAGGGGCAGAAAATTTAAAAAAACACCTCACGTAATTTATGGACGCCCCCTTACTCGATCACAATTTTTGTAACGAATGTGAAAGACGAAACAATAAATACGCAAAGCGGCTTTTACTATAAACGGAACTACATTTAAAAATATACTTTATTTATTGAGTTATAAGGTTGCTTCCATTCTGTTTATTTACATTCTCAAAAACATCAATCGCCGCAGAGGCGGCTTGCGACAAAGGCGGCTTGTGTCAAAGGCCTCGGCGATATCATTTAAGAACATAATATTATGTACTTTAGGCAAACTTGTAATAAGATCTATTTTACTTTCTTATTAGTCCATTTGACAAGGATATTGGGTAAGATACCTATTGGAATAATTTTATTATTATGTATGTACTTATTAAATCCGCGAATAAAAAAAATTTTTACACGCGAATATAGAAATTGGGTCGCATTTTTTTAATCCGCGAATAGTGAAAACGCGAATAAAGGAAGCGCGATTAAGGAACTTTTACTGTATTAGTTTCTGTGAATGTTGTGTTTATTTGTAATTGTTGTGCATAATAATTTATAAATCCTATTGGAACAACTGTTGATGAACCTTTTTTTAATAAATAAAAATAGGTAAATAAATAAATATTACTTAATATAACCTACCGTTTTACTTTGCGTAGTCGGGTAAAAGTATAAATATTTAGGTACTACACCACGGTAATCTTTCCTAGTATATATTGTATATTCATAGTTAAAAAATCCAGTTACATTTTTTTAACACTCATCGATAGTGTCACGTCTGTGCTGTTAGTCTATGAAAAATGGCGCGAAACGCAGAACGCGTGGTGATTTTTCGCAAAATGATAACAATATTAGTAAAATGCATGACTTACTCATAATAAGGAAACTTACTGGTGAAAAGTCACTCCTCGGGATTTGTTTGTATTATGGGAACTGTTAAAACAATATCTTAGCACACACGAAGGCATTTTGAACAGAGCAATAACACGTGTTGACGCGGCAAGCGGGGGGCACAGTCCGGTGTGGAGGAAGGAAGGTGGAATTCCTCCATCGAAAAAGGGAGGATCC